>CATKHK010000069.1:0-256672 GCA_949751835.1 Blepharisma japonicum | reverse complement strand
CCCTATTGAAAAAATTCCAAAAGCAATTTAATTATCATTAAAAATTATTTTCTAGAATTTTATATCCTAAATAGATACATATTCTTATAAATTAAACTTTTCCTATTATTGATAGAAAAATAAAGTGTATTTGTGATATTTAAAATTTTAAAAATGAAATCGCTATTCATTTTCTTACTTTTCTTGAACATATTGCCGGCTTTTTCTCAGTGCCAACTGCTTACTGATACAGGCACATGCAATGATATGATTAATACCTTGTTGATTGATAATAAAATTTGTGTAGAAGACTGCCCGACTCAGTTTAGCAAGGTATGCGATTTAGCTCAGAATACATGCAGGTGTACTCTACCAACTTCACCTGCACTATTTGAGCTTGAATTCTCGAAAATACAAGATTTATCTGCAACTTTTATAGCAAATAAAATAAATCCAACTGATGAATGAGCAAACCCATTAAGAGTCCCTTACAGTTCAGACACCAAAACATCTCCATTTCCAACAAGAAGCCGTGGATTTTATTTTAGCTCAACTTCGTCAATAACTAGCAATCAGAACTATGTTCCATCACTCTATTTTACAGCAAATGCATGAATTTTACCAATTTTGACTGGAGAAATAATGACTGCAAGTTTAGACTCCAAAAACTACATAGAACTAAAATATAATTCAGATATTTTTACTTTTAATATTTTAACAAAAAGTTCAATCGGCTTTGATGAAAATCAAATAAACGTGAGTAGTGATACCATTGATAGCATTTGGCAATATTTGTCAATCCAAATTAACCAAATAGATTGCGAGACAGTAAATATAACAGTATCAAGAAATAATGTTGAAAAATGAACTTCAAAATGAGGTAATGCAGTAGCACATTTTCCTAGTGGGGCTTATAAGTGAATAATTGGAGCTTCAAATTCAGACTCTTTTACTGGATTTTTATATTGAATTGAAGCAACAAATAGTTTGGACTCAAATTATTGAATTTTGGATATAACAAATCAATGTAGCATTTTAAACTATTTTGGCGAGTGTATGAAATGTGATGACTTAGGCTGCCAAAACTGACTGTGCTTGGCTGGTGAAGATGACTGCTCTAGATGCTATTCATTGGATTGTTCAGAATGCTATGGATACTCTGAAAATATGTGCACAGGATGCAAAACTGGAGTACTTCCTTATTGTTGTGATTGGCTAGCAAATACATGTATTTCAACATTTAAAAGCAACTCCTGTAGTATTGGCACAGTTCTTATCAATGGAGTTTGTTTGTATGAAATACCATATGGTTTTGTTAATAATTCACCAGTAAATACACCTGTTATTAATGCTGATTTTACTAAAAGCTTTGCAGGGATTTATGAAAATATTTTGGTGACTGGAGAAAATTCATATACGTATAACTACTGAAATTCTCCTGAAACTAATGATCCACTGCCTGCAAAGCAGAGAGGGCTTTATTTTATTCCTGATTCTTATTTGAAAGCTACAATACATCTTTTTCATACATTCACTATAGGTGTGTGAGTTTATCCTATCAGTGGATCTTATATAACTTATACTGGAGATCGGCTTAATATAAATTCTGATGGAACAATAGAAATTAACATGCAAAATTTTGTGGGTGATTGATCTGCGTATTTCACTTCAACATCGCCACTTCTTGGTAATTGAAATTATGTTTCTTATATAATAGAATTCCATGATGATGGGTCTTCATCAATTTCTCCCTATATAGATGCTTCTCCTGATAACCCATATATTATTAATGAAGGGATTTTCCGACCAGAAGTTGGAGCTTCACTTTATCTTGGATCAGCTGATTTCAATGGTTTTATAAGCCTTTTTCAATTGTGGCAAATCGCTACTTCAAATTTTCTGTCTTTTCGAGATTATTTCATAGACGATCAAGGGGAATTTAGTTTGTGAAGTTGTGATTATGATTCCTTTTTTGATGGGAGCTCTTGTAAATATTGCTTAGGCTCGTGTCACAATGGATGTGTGAAAGCAGATTCATGCAATATTTGCGATAATGAGTTTTGCTTGCAGTGTTACTCATTTGAATCTAATTCTTGTTATTTATGTGAACAAAATCGATCAGGTGTTTTATGTGAATGCGATAGTGGATATTATCAACCCATTGGACAAACTACATGTTCTCCATGCTATAGTAGTTGCTCCAATTGCAGCGGATCACTATATAACAAATGCACATCCTGCACTTCAGATTATTATTATTTCACTGCTGCAGGGGCTTGCTTATCTGATTGTCCTATGGGATACACTAAATCAGCAAACGAATGCTTCTTTGAATCGGATATTATTTTCGATTTAAATTTAAATACCCAGAGTGGAATTATTTATGATAGTGCAAGCTCAATTCCAGTTGTAACAGGATCATCAGCACTGTTTTATCCTGATTATGAAGACGATGATCCTATAAGTGCTGATTTGAGAGGGTTATATTTTAATGGAAATTCTTCTATCATGAGACTGCCTGAGTATAAAAATTATACTTCACCAAAACTAAAGATTGGACCTATTTTTACGATTTCTATATGATTAAATATTGAAAGTGAAAGTTCAACTATAATGTCAAAAAATGATATTTCTAACAATTATTCAATTGTTTATTCTATCACTTTAGTCAATACTAAGCCAGTTTTAGCATTATTAATTGGCAATTCAGTTTATATTTATTCAAGCAATATGCCACTTAATAAATTTGAATGAAGTCACTTAGCATTTATAGTTACTATTGATAATAATGGACGTTCTGTTATTGCATGCTATATTAATACTAATCAAGACTCTCTATATACCACTGGGTTTGGATATTTTCAAGACATTGACTCTGATGCAGTTACTCTCATTGGTGCTAAGCAATCTTCTCAAGACATAGAAACCTTTTTTCAAGGATTTTTGTATGAAATCAGAATTTATAATACAGCCTATAAGATTGAGCTCTTATCAAAAATATCATGCTCTGAGAACTGCAGAGTTTGCAATATAACTGGATTATGCATACCAAATTGCATCGTTAGTGAGCCTTGGAAAGGTCCAGGCTATAAAGATTGTCTTAAGTGCGATTCAGGCTGCAACAGCAATTGCAAAGATACCCAGGAAAATTGCTTAGTTTGCAAAGATTTATTATGTGATGCTTGCACAGATGGTTCTCCAAATGAATGTATAAGCTGTAAAACAAATGCTTTTTCTAAAAATAACTCTTGTATATGCAATATTGGCTATAATGGGACTACAGAATGCATATATGTTTCATTTTCTGTTGATATCTTAGTTTTTTCAGACGATACTTTAGCTCTTAGTTTTTCAGATCCTTTGGAATACGTACTTAAAATAGATGATTTTATTGTACTAATAGAAAATGGACCAGAAATCACTTGGAGCCTCCAACAAATAAACAGCACTTACTATAATATTCCAACAAAAATTAAGGAGAAAATTGAAAAGAATACAATAATCAATGTAACGTTCTTTGATCTACCAAAAATAAGGTCAATTTATAATGGAGTTTTGAATTCTTCTACAATCAGCTCAATGCTCTACGAATATGATCCAAATTCTTATAGCATAGTTATAGCAACAATAACTTCAAAAGTTACAACAACTGTTGAAGGTGCAGTCATTGGAAGTGTGGCTTTGTCATTTATAAATCCAAATCCGAGCTCTTTGTGGGGTTTATTAAATTGCTTACAAATTCTCAGTTATTTATCATTATCAGGAATTCCTTTTTCGGAAAAAATAAATGAATTTTTATCTAATTTAAATTCATATAAATTTTTTCCAAATGCTTTTGAATATTTAATTGATGAGAAAGAAGGAAACAAAGCCTATAAAGAAGCAATAAATTTTGGATATAATACTGATTTAATCTTATTAAACCAAGGCGATGACTTTTTTATGATAGCTGTATCGATAATTTCACTACCATTTGTTATTTGCTTTGCTGGTTGCTCATACAGATTAGTTGGAAAAAGATTTGCGCAAATGTTTAAAAATTATAAATATGGATTCTATATAAGATTCTGGATACAATGCTATCTTGAGCTTGGTGCTGCTGCGCTTGTAGGTTTAAAAATATTTAAAGCCAATAGTTGAGTACAAATATCAAATATTATCATTTGTTTTTTAATTGTTTTACTATTTACTGTTTCTCCTATTGCATTTTTGAGATTTTCTTATAGAAATAGACTGAAAATCCAAAACGGAGATAAAAAATTTAATTCTCAATATGGCTCATATTTTTATGAATTTCAAATTGAAAGAGGATTTTTCTATTCTCTTTACTATTTTCTTTACTTACTAAGAAGATTTATATATGCAATGAATTTGGTATTTTTGAGTGAGAATCCAAAAACGCAAGTCTCAATTAATATTATATGTTCATTGCTCAGTATATTTTATTTATTCTTTTATTGACCCTTTGAAGATCAAATTATTCAGATTTCAAATTTGGTTAGCGAAATTATGATTGGACTAATTATGTTTATTACCTCATTTTACTTATTTGATGTAAGTACATACCTTGTATCTTATATAGAAAACTGCATTATTCTTATATCTATGATAATCATTGGAACACAATTTTGCACATCTATTGCTATTTTTGTCTGAACTCTTTATCAAGTTCTCAGATATAAGCTTCATCTATATGGAAACGCTAAATTAAGTATTCACCCTATGGAAGAAATTCAAGAAACATCGTAAAATAGAAATAAAGATCAATGATAAACTGATATCACATATAATTATTTAACCATAATATTTATCAAATAAATAAAGATTTTACTTTGAAATTTGGCCGATTTTCTTGGAATTTCTATGAAAATAAATAGAGTTAAATATTAAAAAAACTAGCAAGCTGAATTATATTTCATAAACTAGAAATATGTATTGATTGGATTTGACCCCAAATTTTAACTCTACTTAAGATGCCAGGTTATATCGATATAAGTTGCTTTGATACAATCTATGTTATATACTATGGCGACATAGAGTTTTATACATGCTATGTCAATACAAGTTATATTGATAAAGGTTATGCCGACACAAATTATGCAAAAATAGGTTAATAACACAGTCTATGTCGATACAGGTTATGTCGATACAGGTGTTATCGATACAGGTTATGTCACTACAGGTTATGTCGATACAGGCTATGCCGATACAGGTTATGTCGATACAGGTTATGTCAATGATGCAGACTAGGAAATAAAAACAAATTAGTAAGTAAGATAATAAACTTTGCGCTTCAGAATGCCCCTCAAACTTTAGGAAGCAATGTACAAGCACTATTTTGGGGATGGTATGCACAAAGTGCAATCTTCCAACATCTCCAAAATTATTTGAGCTTGAATTTTATAAATCTCAAAATCTATCAGCAACTTTTATAGTTAGCTCTATCAATTCTTCAGATAAATGAATAAATCCTTCAGGAGTTTCTTATATCTCAAGTCAAGCTGCCCCACTTCCTACTATAGACCGTGGATTTTATTTTATCCAAACTTCATCCATAACAAGTAACCAGAACTATATTCCATCTCTTTATTTTACAGTAAATTCTTGGATTTTTCCATATAGTCATGGAAAAATTTTGACTGTAAGTTTAAATTCAAAGAACTATATAGATTGGAGATATGATATTAATGCAAATGGAGATGATGCCTTAATTTTTAAAATTATCGCTCAAAATTCAAATGATAACAATGAAAATGCATTGGAAATTAGTAGTCAAACAATTGATTCTAATTGAAAGTATTATTCAATTCAGATTAATCAAATGAGTTGTAGCGATGTTTATCTAGCTATTTATAGTGATGGAACCTCAGCAAATATGCTAATAGATAATACTTTCAATTTGCAAGAAGCAAATTTCCCAGATGGAAATTATTTGTGAACTATTGGAAAATCAGATTCAGGATCTTTCCAAGGATTCATATACTGGATTGAAGCAACAAATGAACTTGGGTCGACTTTTTGAGATTTGGGTAAAGAATCTTCATGCTATGATAATAAATTTTCTGATGACTGCATACAATGTGATCTGTCTTGCCAAACTTGGCCTTGATGTATACGTGGTACTGACTGCTCCATATGTTATTCAACAGATTGCTCGACCTGCGATGGATATTCATCTGGTATGTGCACGAAATGTAAAACAGGTGTTTTGCCTAATTGCTGCGATTGATTAGCAAATAGTTGCACATCGACGTGGAATAGCTCTTCTTGTGATACTGGAAAAGTTCTTATTGACGGAGTTTGTCTGTATGCAAGCCCAGATGGATCTAGTGATTACTCTGTGCCTGCTATTTCAGCTGATTTTACTACTGATTTTGCAGGAATTTATGGTAATATTTTAGTTACATCAACAAGTGCATCTAGCTATAACTATTGAAATTCTCCAGAAAGCACAGATCCGCTTCCTGCAAAACTGAGAGGGCTCTATTTTATTCCTGGATCTTATTTAAAAGCACATATAAACATTTTCCACACATTTAGCGTTCTAATGTGGGTTTATCCAATAAGTGGCACTTATATCTGGTTTACTGGAAATCAATTTCTTATACATTCTAATGGAGCAATTGATATTACATTTGAAAGATCGAACGGAACAAGTATATCTGCTTCAGCATCCTTAATAACAAATACGCAGAAGTGAAACTACATTTCTTATTCGATTAAATACTTTTATAATGGAACTTCAACAATCACACCTTATATTGATGCTGTATCTGGTAATCCAATTTCTATCGACAATGGCATTTTTAGACCAATTTCAGGAGGATCACTTTTTATTGGATCTTCCGATTTTAATGGATTTATAAGTTATTTTCAACTATGACAGAAAACGATTCCAAGTTTTTCAGATGGCAAAAATTATTTTAAATGTATACCAGGGACTAGTTTAGACTGCTTATGAAATTGCAATTATGATCAGTTCTTTGATGGATCGAGTTGCCAACAATGTTTAGGATCATGCACGAATGGCTGTATAAGGGCAGATTCATGTGGTCTTTGTGAAAATGACTTATGCTTGAAATGCTCATCATTTTCAACTAACTCTTGCACATTGTGTGCAACAAATGCATTAGGAAGCCCATGCAAGTGCGATAAAGGATATGTTCAAACACCTGGCAAACCCGAATGCTCACCTTGCTATAATTTGTGCTTAGACTGTACTGGACTACTTTATTATCAATGCACATCATGCATATCTGGATATTATTACTTATCTCAAGCAAATATTTGTTTATCCGATTGTCCTTTAGGATATACAAAATCTACAAATGAATGCTTACTTAAGGGAGATCTTGTTTTTGATATAAATTTGAACGGTATAAGCGGAATCGTCTACGATGATGCAAATTTAATTCCAGTAATTACAGGATCATCTGCACAATTTTATCCGAATTATGAAGATGATGATCCAAAAAGTGCTTATTTAAGAGGTTTTTATTTTGATGGAAAATCTTCAGTTATGAGATTGCCTGAGTATAAAACTTATATAACTCCAAAACTAAATATCGGACCAATTTTTACAATTTCTATATGATTAAATATTGAAAATGAGAATTCATCTCTGATCTCAAAAAATAATGTTTCAAATAATTATTTAACTATATATGCTATTACTTTAAGCAGTTCAAAACCAGCTCTTCACTTACTGATTAATGATACAGCAGTTTCTATTACATGTCAGGTATCCCTTGACTCTTATAAGTGAAGCCATTTAGCATTTTTAGTAAAATTAGACAGTAATGGGAATACTGTTGTAGTGTGCTATATAAATACAAATCCAGATCTTACATTTACTGCTGGATTTGGATATTTTCAAGACACTGACTTGAATGCAGTCACTCTTATAGGAGCTCAACAAATATCTCAAAATATTGGAAACTTCTTTCAAGGGTTTTTATATGAGATTAAAATATTTAATACAGCTTATGACATTAAGTTATTGGCAACTCCATCTTGCTCTGAAAATTGTAATGCCTGCCATATAAATGGATCATGCTTGCCAAATTGTAAAATAGATGAATTTTGGGAAGGACCTGAATATGATAAATGCTCTAAATGTAATTCAAAATGCAAAAATGGATGCAAAGACAATCAAGAGTCTTGCTCAGTTTGCTATAGTTCCTTATGTGAGAGTTGCATAGATTTTTCTGAAAACGGGTGCATAGCTTGCAAATCAAACGCTACTCTCAAGAACAATACTTGTATATGTGATACTGACTGTGATATCAGTACTCATAATGAAACCACAAATTCCACTGACTCTACTTTTTCTGTCACTCTTATAGTTTTTGCTAATGATTCCTTATCTCTTAATTTTTCAGATCCTTTAAAAAATTCACTGAAAGCAAATATCACGACAATATCAATAGAAAATAATCCAGATTTCTCATGAGATCTTGAGGAGATAAATACAACATATTATAGCATCCCAATGATTATTAAAGATGAAATTAAACAAGATGCAATAGTAAATGTTACATTTTTTGACTTATCACAAGTAAAATCAATTTGAAATGAAACACTTAATTCTTCAACAATTAGCTCAAAACTCAATAAGTATGACCCAAGCCCTTATAGTTTAGTAGTAGCTGCAATTACTTCGAAAGTTACGGCAACTGTGCAAAGTGCTGTCATTGGAAGTATTGCTTTATCATTTTTAAACCCCAATCCAAGCTCTTTATGAGGCTTGATGAACTGTTTGCAAGTTCTTAGCTATTTATCATTATCTGGCATTCCTTTTACAGAAAAAATGAGTCAATTTTTATCAAATTTGAATTCTTACAACCTTTTTCCCAATTTTTTTGAATACGCGATAGATGAAAAAGATGGGAATAAAGCTTATGCTCAAGCTCTTAAGTATGGATATAATACAGATCAAATTTTATTGAATCAAGGAGATGATTTCTCAATCGTTATATTGTCAATGACTTCATTGCCATTTATAATATATTTCGCAGATTGCTCATATAGATTGGTCGGAAAAAGGTTTAAAAGTATACTAAAAAATTTAAAATATTCATTTTATATTAGATTCTGACTGCAGTGTTACCTTGAGCTTGGAGCTGCAGCAGCTGTAGGGCTAGCGATGCTAAAAGGTGATAATGCAATTCAAATAGCAAATATTGTTATTTGCTTTGCAGTGTTTTCATTATTAATCGCTTCACCCCTTGCCTTTTGATATTTTACCTATAAAAACCAATACAAAATCCAAAAAAATAAAAGAAACTTTGCTTTGCTCTATAGTTCGTTTTATTATGAATTTCGAACTGAGAAAGGATTTCTCTATTCTCTTTATTATTTTATTTTCTTTATAAGAAGGCTTTTTTATATTACCAATTTAGTGTTTTTGAGTAAACATCCAAAGGCTCAAGTCTCTATAAATATTATATGCTCGCTGATGAGTATTTTTTATTTAATTTTTTATAGGCCATTTAAAGATCAAATACTGCAGATTTCCAATTTAGTAAGCGAAATTATGATAGGCTTTATTATGTGTGTAACTTCCTTTTATTTGTTTGAAGTAAGTTCAAGCATAATTGCTGGAATAGAAAATGGAATTATTTTCATTTCTATGACAATCATGGGAATACAATTTTTTGGATCTGTTGGTATTTTCTCAAGAACAATTTATCAAATTATTAGATATAAAATCTCTCAGTATGGAAATGATAAGCTTAGCATTCATTCATTGCAATCACAAGAAAGTGAAACGGCTCTTTAATTTAAATAGTTTACTAAAGCTCCATTTATTATTTGTTTATTGTAATCAAATTCTAATATTTATTGTAATAAGCCTATTTATGTTGCTTTTAATTATATGTAATAATACATCAATCGTGCTATAAAGTGATAAGTGTTATCTTTAATATAGGAAATTGATTTTTTCTAATTTTATTATGTCAAGCTTTAAGACTCAAATATAAATATGATTAAAATTTATAAAATGAAGCTTTTTAATGATCAACTTCTATTTGGAAATTGTTAATAAAATTAAATTTCTATCAATTAAGTACTTTAGAATCATAAGTGTGCATTTCTTAATTAAATTCAACAACAAAATCAAACTCAGCTAAAATGGTCAAAAATATTTTTTTAACAATTGCATTATTTAGATCTGATCAGGACTGAAAATGGATTTTTGCTTTTATCTTTTAATCAATTATATTTTTATAAAACTTTTAGCTTATTAAATATATAAAATATTTAATCAATTTTGCTGTGCTCTTGATGTGCAACAAATAATTTTATAATTCGGTGGCTTATTTTTCGTAAGCCTATTCTAAAATATTTGATTAAATTAAGTTTTATTAATCACCTTAGCTGATTAGAAAAGTCAGCTGAACACTTTAGGAATTAAATTCTCAACATTCAGTCCTCATAAAACCTAACTAAAAATATATTGATCATATTTATTCCTGAGGTCAATAATGAAACTATACCAGCTCATTTTGCTCTCAAGCATTCTAATAGCTTTTTCATCATCTCAAAAGAACAGCATATCAGAAATGTGCACAGATATGAATTTTAAGTACATGATTGATGGCAAAATTTGCGCTGAAATATGTCCTTCTCAATTCATTAAGGAATCAACTCCTTTTGTCAAATGCAATCTTCCAGTATCACCCAAGTTATTTGAGCTTTGAGTTTTGGAAATCCCAAGATTTATCAGCGTCTTCTATCCAAAGTTCAAGTAATTATACACATAAATGGACAAACCCTTTAGGAGTTTCTTATCGAAGCTTGATGAAATATTCCCCATTGCCAACTTTAGACCGTGGGTTTTATTTTGAGCCATCCTCATCAATAATAAGCAGCAAAAGCTATATTCCTTCGCTTTATTTTACTATGAACTTTTGAATCCATCCAATATCTCAAGGGATTCTTATTACTGTAAATGCGAACTCAAAAGATTATATTAAGTGCATATTAGAGAGCGGAGTTTCTTTTAAGATTATCTCTAAAAATTCAAGCAATTACAATGAATCTCAATTATCAATCAATTATTCAAAAACTTTATCCTTATGAAACTATCTGTCTTTTCAAATTGAACAAATAACACGCAATTCAGTTCAGTTGCAAATTTTTACAAAAATGAGTAGCATGATAACCAAAGTTTTTTTGGGTCAGGAAGCAAATTTTCCAGATGGAATTTATACCTGAACAATAGGAAACCCAGGGAATTCTTTTCAAGGATTTTTGTATTGAACTGAAGCAAGAAATGACTTAGCCTTAGACTATTGAGAGATGAGCCCTCAAATCGAATGTCTTAATCTTCAATACTGGGATGGGAATCAATGTCATGAATGTGATTTAAGTTGCTCCCAAGAATGACCCTGGTGCATACGAAGTAACTGCTCCTCAATATGCCATTCAATAGATTGTATTGCATGCACTGGATATGCTCCTAATATGTGCATTGAGCGTAAAACACAATCACCACCTATTTGTGACTGATTAGCCGATACTTGTGACTCAACTTGGCACAGCAGCACATGCAAAGCTGGATATCATCTTATTAATCAAATCTGTTTATATGAATGCCCATATGGCTTTGACATGTGTGTACCAATCACTACTCCTGTAATTACAGCTGATTTTACAGGTGAATTTAAGGGTATTTATGATGACATTTTAGTTACTGGGATAGGTGATTCTGCCTATTTTTTTGGAAATGATGGTGAGATATATGATCCTATCCCTGCAAAGCAACGAGGACTTTATTTTTCTTCTGATAAATATTTAGAAGCAAAAATAAATCTTTCATATATTTAATATTGCAATGGATAATAACATTGGCGTGACTTCTTCAAGTGGTGATTTATCATGAACAGGAGGTGTGATTTCACTTGACTGATATTATTTGTGTTTTACAATGGAATTTGATCAAGAGAGCGGAGTTTCTACATTTAGATGGTATCAATTTGAATCTCTTGATAGCACTTACTCTTCTCCAACTGATAATATATTTAGACCTCCAAGTGGAGGATCACTTTTCCTCGGCTCTTCTGATTTTCAGGGCTATATAAGCTTTTTTCAACTATGACAAGTTGCTATTTCCAGTTTTTCTAATAGAAATATGTTTATTCCTTGCAATTCAGGAAATTATCTTGATTGTCTTTGGAAATGTGATATAAATCAATATTGTGATGAGGATGGATGCTTTACTTGTTCATGCCCCTATGGCTGTGTAAGAGCAGATTCATGCAATATTTGTGTTAGCGAATTATGCTTAGAATGCACTTCATTTTTACCTGGTTCTTGCACATTTTGTGTTGATAATAGTTCAGGTAGCTCATGCGATTGTAATAATGGGTTTTACCAGCCTCCTGGGGAGGCTATATGCTCAGCCTGCTATACCGGATGCTCTTCTTGTACAGGACAACTTTATTATCAATGCACATCCTGCATAGCTGGCTATTATTATTTATCAACAATCAAATCTTGCTTATCTGATTGCCCTATAGGATATACAAAGTCATCAAGCGAATGTTTATTGACAACTCAGCTTCTTTTTAATTTAAATTTGAATACATTGGACGGAGTTGTTTATGATTCAGCCAGCTTAATTCCTGTAGTAACAGGATCCTCTGAACAATTTTACCCAGATTATGAAGACGATGATCCTATAAGTGCTTATTTGAGAGGCTTTTATTTTAATGGAATATCTTCAGTTATGAGGCTGCCTGAGTATCAAACTTATTTATCACCTAAGCTGGAAATTGGCCCAATTTTTACTATTTCTATATGATTAAATATTGAGAATGAAAATTCATATGTGATTTCAAAAAATGATGCTTCTAATAGCTATTCAGTTATTTATGCAATTTATTTAATTAGCAGCATGCCTGCAATTCAGCTACTAATCGATAATTCAGTACTTATTTATTTGTGCCAAATCTCACTTACAACTTTCGAGTGAAGTCATTTATTATTTCAATTAAATGTTGATGAGGATGGAAACACAGCTGTGACATGCTATGTAAATACAAATTCAGACCCTTCATCAACTCTTAGTTTTGGATATTTTCAAGATATAAATTCTAATGCAATATCTCTTATAGGTGCTCAACAAACATCTCAAGATCCAGGAAATTTCTTTCAAGGATTTTTATACGAGATTAAAATATATAATATATTATATTCCGTTTCTTTATTATCATCTACGTCTTGCTCTGAAAATTGCAGTGCTTGTCCCATAAATGACTTATGTATAGCCAATTGCAAGATTTCTGAATTTTGGAAAGGGCCTGAATATAATAACTGCTTTCAGTGCAACTCAAATTGCAATAATGGATGTAGAGACAGCAGAGCATCTTGCTCAGCTTGCCATAGTGTTCTATGTGATACTTGTATCAGCTATTCTGCAGATGGATGTGTAACTTGCAAATCAAATGCTTCTCTTGTGGGCAATACTTGTGTTTGCGATATAAACTATGTCTTTGATGGGTCTAGTTCTTGCATTTCAGTACCAGAAGTACCAGAAACACCAGAAACACCTGAAACACCAGAAACACCAGAAACACCAGAAACACCAGAAACACCAGAAACACCTGAAACACCAGAAACACCAGAAGGAGACTCAGATGATCTTCTTAATACTTGCCCAAATTTTTGTTTAACTTGTGAATCACATATAAAATGTATTTCTTGCATCAATCACGCAATCTTATATAATGATTTATGTATTTGTGCTAATGGCTACAATGGAACAACAAGTTGTAATTATGTTCCATTTTCTGTAAATCTTATAGTCCACTCCAATGACTCTTTATCTCTTAATTTTTCCGATCCTTTGCAAGACAGCCTTAGTATAGACAATATCGCAATATCAATTGAGAATGACCCAAAGTTTTCTTGAAATCTTGAGCAAATAAATAAAACATACTATAGCCTTCCATTATCTATTAAAGATGAAATACCACAGAATACGGTCGTAAATGTCACATTCATAGATTTATCAGAAGTAAAATCAATTTGAAATGGAATTTTAAACTCTTCAATAGTTAGCTCAAACCTTAATGAATATGATCCAAATCCTTATAGTTTATTGGTGTCTCAAATTGCTTCAAAAATCACCACAGTTGTGCAGGGATCTGTGATTGGAAGTGTAGTATTCTCAATTTTAAATCAAAACCCAAGCTCTTTATGAGGCTTAATGAATTGTTTACAAATCCTTAGTTATTTATCGCTATCAGGGATTCCTTTTTCCGATAAAATGAATCAATTTTTATCAAGTTTAAGCTCCTATAGTCTATTACCTAATCTTTTTGAGTATCTAATTGATGAAAAAGAAGGAAGCAAGGCTTATAATGAAGCTAAAAACTTTGGCTACAATACTGATTTAGTATTATTGAATCAAGGAGATGACTTTACCATTATAATAGCGTCAATAATTTTATTTCCGTTTATATTATATTTCGCTGGCTGTTCATATAGAATTGTTGGTAAAAAGTTCGCAAATATCTTTAGCGATTACAAATTTTCATTTTATATAAGATTCTGAATACAATGCTATCTTGAACTCAGCGCTGCAGCAGGTGTAGGATTAGTAATGCTTAGAGGCAATAATATAGTTCAAGTAACTAATCTTTTTATTTGCTTTTTATTATATATATTATCCATAGCCTCACCTCCAGTATTCTTTTGATTTTCTTATAAGAATCGAGTGAAAATTATGAGAAACAACAGAAAATTCAATTTATTATTCAATTCATTTTTTTATGAATTTCGAACTGAAAAAGGATACCTTTTCTCGCTTTATTATTTTGTCTTTTTTCTAAGGAGACTCATATATATAACCAATTTAGTATTTTTCAGTCAATACCCAAAGACTCAAGTGGCTGTCAATATTATATGCTCTATTATGAGCATATTTTATCTGCTTGCTTATTGACCTTTCAGAGATCAAATTCTGCAGATTTCCAATTTAATAAGTGAAGTGCTCATAGGGGTCATTATGTTTATAACGTCATTTTATTTATTTGATACAAGTTCAGGTGTGATATTTGGGGTGGAAAATAGCATCATTTTTATTTCAATGATAATCATAGGAGCTCAATTTTGTTCATCTGCCAGTATTTTTGTTAGAGACTTTTATCAGATTTTTAGATATAAGCTTTCTCGACATGAAAATATTAAATATAGTGTTCATCCAATTAAAGCAAGTTTAGATCCCTTTAAATAGAAGAATTTATAATTAGACTTAAAAAATTGAAAAATACTCTTATTAAAAATATTTTAATTTAATTAAGAGAAAGAGATTTAGGCTCAAACGAAAATTTAGGCCTTGGCTAATTTGGGATTTGAAGAGGACGAGGCAAGAGTTGCGTTGAGAATGTGAGATGGAGATGTGGAAACGACCTTCAGTCTAGTGCTGAATTGGGGAGGTGCTTGGGAGAGAGTTAGCGAGATACATGTAAAGATGAGGGCTATGAGGAGAAAAATGTTGGAGGTGAAGATGAAAGTTATTAAAGTGGAGATTCAGGGCTTGTGTTAGCAGAGACAGGAGTAAACTATTGCTTGGATGAAACTGATGATGCTGAAACTGATGGAACTAGCTATGAAGATCTTGGAGATGAATATTTGGAATTTAAAGAAACAGAAGAAAAAAATGAATTAATTTCGAAATTAAATGAAATTAAACGAATTAAGTGATATTTAGTAGGCGAAAAGACTTGAAAGGAAAAATTCAAATACAACTTGATGTAGGAATTTGCCGCGAAAAAATTGAGTAAGCCAAATTGAAATTCGGGATGAATACTTTTATAATTAAAGGAAAATTAAAGACAAATAAGAAAAAGCAGGATATTCTAAGGTAGTTTAGGCTAAAATCTAGAATCTTTAACGATAAAAAGGTAAAATTAACAATCCTCTGTCTTAATCCATGGAGTCTTGGAATATTCGAAGCATTGAAATATTATTCACATTTAATTTTAAGAGAAAGAATGCGAAAGTTAAGAAAGGCATCCTGAAGTAAAAGAAATGAAATCCAATAATTTCGACAAAGAGCAGAAAGAAGCTATTCTCTCATAAATCTAAATTATAAAGAATCTAATGGCTGAATACTTTGCATAGTTGTTGCATAAAATGGTGCATTGCTTTGTCTAAAGCTTATATATTAAAATCTCAAATATATATTAATAAGGATGCAGATATATTTATTTTTAGTCTCTCTTCTACCATTGGCATTTTCTCAATGCTGCTTATATTGCGATTCATCTTATTGTTCAGTTCCTTGTACTCTCTGCTCTACTGGCTACAGCCTCATAGGAAATTTACTCTGTGTAGAAGCTTGCCCGACCAATTCAATATTTTCTTCAACCCCAACCCCTACCTGCTCATCTCCTTCAGGCCAAATTTTTTTAATTGACTTCACATCTCAGAAAGACTTGACAGCAAAAGCAATTAATGGCTTTTTAACCCCTTCAAATCTTCAATTTGCTGATCTAAGTCAAAATACTCCGCTTCCTACTCTAGACAGAGGGTTTTATTTTGCAGCCTCTTCAAGCATAAAAAATTCAAATAATTTTATCCCTGGCTATTTATTTACGATGAATATTTGAATTTTCCCTATTACTTCTGGAGTCATTTTTAAAACAAAAATCGGAACCTTAGAATATATTATAATTGAAATTTTATCTGGGAATTATAAGATAAGTTTATTATCGAAAAACCCGCTCAATTCTGGAATAAATGACTTAGTATCTTTTCAAGGGTCTGGAATAATTAATACTTGAGAGCCAGTGACTTTTCAATATACTCAAGCAACATATAACTCAATTGGTTTACAAATCATTATAAATAATAATCCAACATCATTTACTATTTCTAATAGAGAAGCAAACTTTCCTAATGGGAATTATGATTGAGTTATAGGAGACCCAGTAAATTCTTTCCAAGGCTTTATTTATTGAATCCAAGCTAATAGTGGCAGCACAATTTATTTTCCTGCTATTAGTCCTCCAGTCTGCTTAAATTCCAAATGATGGGATGGATCAAACTGCCGATCGTGTGGTTCTTGCCAAAACTGACCATGATGCATTAGAAGCGAGAATTGTTTGATATGCAAAAGTCTAGACTGCCTAGTTTGCAATGGCTATGAAACTTCAATGTGTACTAGCTGCAATACTGGGGTAATTCCTGGATGCTGTGATGCTTTATGTGATACTTGCAGCCAAACTTGGAGTTGCAGTGCATGCAAAGCTGGAAAATTGTTGATTAATGGCATATGTTTAAATTCCTGTCCTTATGGCTTTGGAAGTTGTTCTCTGAATACAGGAATTTTAATTTCAGCTGATTTTAATGTGCCTTTTTCTGGGACCTATGGGATTTTTATTACCGGAACTGATTCTTCAAGTTATCAATTTTTTAATTTACCAGAAACTGTAGATCCTGTCCCATCTCAAAATCGCGGTCTGTATTTTTCATCTGGAAAATATTTAATAGGATCCATTGATCTTTCGCATACATTTACAATTTCCTTATGAATAAGACCTGAATCAGGAGATATATTAGGAAATTCATATGGAGATCTCAAATTCTCTTCTTCAGGCCTCGTTACTTTACTATTAAAATCCTGAGATAATACAGCAACAATCACTTTATCAAACTCTGTCTCTATTATTACCGCTGCTTGAAAATATCTATCCTTTTCTGTTAACTTTTCCAATAAGCAAACAACAATTATTGTGTATTCCAATAACTCCCCAAGCTTGCCAAGCTCAATCATCGATTTTGTATTTAGACCAAACAGCAATGATAAGTTATTTATAGGTAAAAGTATTTCCAGTAATTATAATGGATTTGTAAGCTATTTTAAACTCTGGGGAGGAGTTATCAGTGATTTTTCTGGAGAAATGGGAGATGGAGGATGTGGAACTGGGAATGGGATCAGCTGCTTATGAAATTGTGGATTTTTATTTTGGGGATCAGCCTGCACTGCATGTGATGGAGGATGCACATTTGGCTGTGTTTTAAATGGAAATTGTAATATTTGCAATGATAATTTATGTGGAAATTGCAGCTCCTTTAATACTGGAAGCTGCAGCCAATGCATCGAGCATGCTACTGGAGCCCCATGCGCCTGTAATACAGGATATTATCCAAACTATACTCTTCAAAAATGTGAACAGTGTGATAATTCTTGTTCTGCATGTTCTGGCCCAGGCTATTATTCATGCACTGCTTGTCCAACAGGTACTTATTTGCTTAAGTCTATTTGTATGACTACCTGTCCTTCTCAATATACTCAAGACACTACATTACATAAATGTGTTCAGGTTTCAGATTTAGTGGCCTCACTAGCTTTCAATGGAATTATCCTTTTAGACGCAATTTCTACTTTCAAAGTTGGATCAGTAAATACTAACTTGTATCCAATTTATGATACTAATGATCCTATACCTTCTTATAATAGAGGATATTATTTCAAATCAACAAGCTATTTAGCAAGCACAGGAAATTATATGTCACCCTTTTTTGCTTTGAATTTTTGGGTATACACAGTAGCTTCAGGAACGTTATTCAGGAAATCCTCGACTACCACTTATATTTTGATTTCTATCGCATCAGGAACAAACTATGCATCAGTTTCATTAACTTTATCGAATGGCTCTACAATGAACTTATTAGGAATTTCTTCTATGATAAATAATTGAAAATATTTATCGATCATTGGGTCAGCTTATTCTGGCAACACGAATTTAAAAATCTATATCAATAATGCTATTGAAGCATCATCTACATCTGCAAGCCAAGCATATTTATATGACTTAGGTGATATGTACATTGGGAAATCATCTGGAGGCATTGCAGGGTTTTTATGAAGCTTTTCAGCGTATAACGATGAAAATAAATATTCAATTGATTGAAATGCAGCTGGATGTGGGGGCACTCCATGCCCATACGGAATAGTATTTCCAATGTGTCCTTTTTCATCGTATTTAGATACTTCGACTTCTACTTGTATGAACTGTCTTAGTGGTTGTACAGGAGGCTGCATAAATAGCATCTCATGTGGACTATGTAAAATGCCTGCATGCTATAGTTGCCTATCATTTTCAGGTCCATGCACTTCATGCGTTAGTAATGCATCTCCAGATGGAAATGGTGGCTGTGCTTGCAACGACTCTTATTTTTGGAATCCAGATACTCTGATATGCGATTTCTGTGATAAATCCTGCAAAGTATGTCTCGGCACAACATATTTCGAGTGCTCAGTGTGCTATTCTGCATATACTCTAGCAGTTTTAGCTTGCCTGGGTTCTTGCCCATATGGCTTTGGTGCTGGCTGCTCTCCTGTATCAACTCCTGTCATAAATGAGCTATTTAATACAGGTCTCCAAACGACCTATGGAGTATTCAAAAATAAAATGGATACGAATCGCCTTAACTTTTTTAAGACCCTTGATAGTAATGATGCAATAACTCCAGTCCAGAAAGGTTTATTTATAAATGAAGCTATATATTTGGAGACAAGTGCTGTTCGGTTATTCTATGATGTTGCATTAGGAATATGAGTTAATACTATAACTCATGGAAACTTGGCAACTTTTTATTCTTCATTTTATAACTATGATTTTGTGCTTTCTACTGATGGGTCTCTATTATATCAGCTAACTAATAAATGGAGAACAAAGTATAAGTTTACTACACCTACACAGACAGTACCAAGTGATGCGTGAAATTATTTATCATTTACCGTAAACTATGTATCCAATCGCACAACAATACAGGTGTTTGTAAATGGGAACCAAGTTTATCATATTACGAAATGAAATTATTTGCTAAGGCAGGTTTCAACAAGTGTATGAAGAATCAATGCTTATAATAACTGCTTTGTGGGCTATATTTACTCATTCCAGTTTTGAAATGCATTGGTAAGTGACTTTTCTTCATGAATTAATAACAATATTTGTGGAGCAGGGCTTAAAAGCACATGCCTATATACTTATACTTCAGCTCAATACAATAATTCTACAAGCTGTGCAGCTTGTGATAGCTCTTTAACTGGCTGTGTTCGGAATATTCTTTGCAATCAATGTGACGATCCTCTTTGTGCTTCATGCACAAATTTCAGCCCAGGGAAATGTACAAAGTGCGTTGGTAATTCTGCAGGCGCTCCTTCTAAGTTATGTGCTTGCAATGATGGGTACTTCACTAAGTATGACTATATTTGTTCACAATGCAATACTGGCTGTCGAAAGTGTTTGAACTTTTTTTATAACTCGTGTACATCGTGTTTTACAGGATATTACTTATATAGCGGTATGTGTCTCTCTGCATGTCCTGATGGATATATCACAAATTCTTCAACAAATACCTGTGATTCTTCAGGCTCAGGCACTTATTTTCTAGATTTTTATGGCCTAATTAAGTTAGATACTATCGGATCTTTGACAGTAGGAAATTCCAATACAAATAAATATCCTGACTATGATACTAATGACCCTTTGCCTGCTATAAATCGAGGGTACTATTTTTCTGGTAACAGCTCAGTGTCTACGCCTTTTATGCTTGGGACGAGTTTTACTATTTCAATCTGAATTAAAGCACTTGATATTGGCTTTGTTTTTATGAAATATGTTTCTGATTCCATCATTCAAATAAAAATAAACAGCTCAGGTCAAGGCTATGTTAATTGCACACTTTACACTTTTTGAATAACAACCCGATTAGAAATCAATACAACTTCTAGCTTGCTAAACTCTTGAAATTTCTTATCGGCAACTGCAAGCTTATGTTCTGATGTTTCACAAATATCCAATATGAATGTTTATGGCTCAACTACTCTTGCTACATATGTTAATGGTATAGCGGATGGTAACGCAATCACTGCTGTGCTTTCTTATGTAGCAGATTCTAGCTCTGGGCTAGTTTATATAGGAAGCGACCAGACTATGAACAATGGATTTAAAGGATTTATTAGCAAAATTTCTATATATCCTGATTCTCTTAGCTATGGATTAGACTATGCTAATAGTGGATGCAATGGCTCATGCTCTAAATGTCCTAGCAGCTTAATGTGTCTTAGTGAATGCTTAATAAATGCATACCCAGGAACTAGCTGTGGAAACTGTTTGCCAGCTTGCATTGATGGCTGCATAAATGGCTTAACTTGCAGATTATGCAAACAGAGTACTTGCTTATCATGTGAAGAATTTGCTGGAGATTGCTTTTCTTGCATATCTAATGCATACTTAGAAGATGGCTCTTGCTATTGTGATACTGATGCATATTTTAATGAAACCACACAAATCTGTCAAACTTGCTCAACAGCCGGATACTTTCAATGCACTGCTTGCAATACTGCTATTGGGAAATTATGCATACGAGAATGTCCATATGGATTCACTTCTCCTCATTGTAAAAATGTGACAACTCCTGTAATTGATCAAACCTTTTATGGTGATTTCGCAGGAAACTATGGGATTTTTATAACAGGGACATCCGCAAATACTTATCAGTTCTGAAATTCACCTGAATCTTTTGATCCTATTCCTTCTTATAAAAGAGGGCTTTATTTTTCTCCAGGGCAATATTTGCAGTCAAGTATAGAGGTTTACCTCTCACATAGTTTTTCAATAGGAGTTTGAGTATATCAAATCGCTCCTGGATATATCATTTATAAGGAAACCTATGTGTCTTTAGCATCTAATGGAATATTAAAAATCTTACTTGAAGACCTCAATGAAGCTACTACACTATTCACTTCTACAACTACGCTGCCTAACAATGCATGAAATTACATATCTTTTACAGTAGTTTCATCTATTACAACAACATCCATTACGCTTTATGCAAATACTGTTGCAATAACACCTGTTACTGCAAATAGCAAGATTTTTCGAGATCAAATGTCAAAATCATTATATATAGGGAAAAGTTCGACAGCTGATTTTAAAGGGTTTATTTATTGGTTTACGCTATGAAATGTTCCAATTACTGACTTTTCTTTACAAGTAAATAACTTATGTGGAGTAGGGTTAGGCAAAAATTGTTTATGGGCCTGCGATATTAACAGTTATTATACAGGAGTATCATGCAGTGGCTGCAATTCATGCAGTTTAGGATGTAGAAGAAGCCAAAATTGCAATATTTGTTATGATCAATTATGCGCAATTTGCAGTGGGTTTGACTCAGCTGAATGCATTATCTGCGTTTCAAATGCAACGCCCCAAGCTGGAATTTGTGCTTGCAATGCTAATTATATTCCTTCAGCTGATGGATTTTCATGTATTTGGGGATGCTATTCAGGTTGTGCCAGCTGCTTAGGGACGCTAAACACTCAATGTACGTCATGTTTATCAGGCTGATATCTTTATAACAATGAGTGCTTGATTCAATGTCCAGCAGGATGGACTGAAGACTCAGATCAAGCCTTATGCACAAACTGTTATGATTTATGCTCACATTGTATTGGATCACTTTATACACAATGTATTAGCTGTAAATCAGGATATTTTAAGATTCAATCTTTTTGTGGTTCATTTTGTCCAACTGGCTACATCACAAATGGCAATATTTGCGAATTAAATACAAATGATGGTGGCTTTGTATTTCACTTAAAGCCACATCAAATAAAAAATAAAGTTGTTGATTTGCAAAATAGTATTCAAATTCTTACTGGAAAAGACAATAATTTTTATCCAAATTATGATACGACCGATCCGATAGCTGCTATAAATAGAGGGTATTATTTTACTGGAGTATCTTATATGCAGCTCCCTCCTTATTCAGGGACTTCATCGCCTTTACTTATTTTTTCACCACAATTTATCATTGCAACCTGAATAAGGCCAATATCTGGATCGGGTATCATTTTTTGTAAGCAAACTGATAATGGGGCATTTACAAAATATGTAAGTCTTGAGCTTATAAATAACTACCCATCACTTACATTGACTCTAAAAGATTCCTCAGCAGTAGCCTATACAAGTTCTAATCCATCATTGAAAATTACTCTTACGCAATGAGTATTCATATCAGCTGCTTCTGGATTAAGCTCTACTCCTCAGCAAACAATTAGTTTAACAGTAAACTTATTCAGTACCACTTCAAACGATTTAGGTGCCAGTTGACTTGAAGATTTAGAAAGCTCGTTTTTAATAACAATTGGAGTATGCCATCTTGATTCAACACATTTTAGCTCATTTTTCAATGGTTTTCTATGAGATTTAAAAATTTATAATACTTTAAATACTCCAGCACTAACTCAAACATCCTGCAATGGGTGCTCTTTATGTCCTATAGATAATTCAAATATCTGTTTGGATAATTGCCAAATAGACAGTTACTGGAACGGGAATATTTGTGTTTCTTGCTTATCTGAATGCTCAAGTACTGGTTGTGTGCGAAAAGATAAAAATTGCAATCTTTGCCAAGACGTCATTTGTGAAGTATGTGATGACTATACAAGTGTATGCATTGTCTGCAAATCAAATGCAAGCTTAATTGGCTCAAGTTGCAAGTGTAATGATGGATTTTATTGAGACATTGATAATGAAAGCTGCGATGCATGCTATGAATCTTGCAAAGCTTGTATATCATCTAATTCTTTAGACTGTTTAGCTTGCTCTAATGGATTCTACCTTTTCTCAGGAATTTGTTTATCAAGTTGTCCTCTTGGATACTTCTCGACTGGCAGCAAATGCCTGCAAGCTAGAGAACAAATTTTTGATTTAGACTTGAATACTCTAGAGGGGGTGATTTATGACAAAGCCAACTCAATTCCAGTCGTGACTGGCTCAACTAAGCAATTTTATCCCAATTATGAAAATGATGACCCAATTCCTGCTTATTTAAGGGGGTTCTATTTTAATGGGAAGTCTTCACTTTTAAGAATGCCTGAATATTTAAATTATACTTCTCCAAAGCTTGTTATTGCGCCTATTTTTACAATTTCTATATGGCTAAATCCTGAAGCTCCCTTTTCTGCGATTATGTCAAAACATGAAATTTCTGACTCATCAGCAATTTGGGCAGTCTATTTAATAAACAGCAGTCCAGCATTATTTTTAGTAATGAACTCATCTCCATATTTATACACTTGTCAAACATTATTGAATGAATACAAATGAAATCATATCGCATTTACATTAGAAATTACTAATGATAGGAATAGTGAGGTATCTTGTTATGTTAATAGTGTATTAGATTCATCTGCAATTGCTATGAGTAGATATTTTAAAGACATAGACTTAAAAACTACAATGATTATTGGCGCCCAAGCCTCACCAGAAACATTATATAATTTTTTCAAAGGCTTTATTTATAGCATCCAGATATTCAATGCTATTGAATCTATAAATAAACTATCAACTACAATCTGCACTGAAAATTGTGGGATTTGTCCTACCAATAATATATGTATTCCAAATTGTAAAATAAATGAATATTGGAGTGGCCCAAGCTATAATGCGTGCTATCGATGCAATATAAATTGCTCAAAAAGCTGTAGGAACTGACGACCGACTTGCTCACTCTGTAATGATTTACTATGCAAAGAATGTATTAATTATTCTGCAGCAGGATGCATAGATTGCAAAGAAAATGCCATAAATACTGATTCTTGTATCTGTGATGTAAATTATGTTTTAGATACTTCCAATAATAGCACATGCATTCCTTTTGAGCTAGGAGGATTTAAAGGCTCTGATGGTAATTTTTACTCTTGTCCAAGCCTATGCACTTCTTGTAAGTCTTTGATAGAATGTATAGCTTGCATAGAAAATGCAAGTATATCAAATGGGTTGTGCTATTGCAATCTTGGATACAATGGGACTAATATTTGTACTCTAGTTGAATTTACAGCAAAACTTACAGTCTTAGATGATAATTCTTTATATCTCATTTTTTCGGAGAGCCTTGTAAATAGGCTTGAAATTTACGATTTTACTATTACAATTAAAAACCAAGAAGTTTCTTGAAAAATGGAGCAAATAAATAATACGTGCTACTATATTTCTTTAAGTTTTGAAGAAACAATTTCTAGTGGCACTTTAGCAACTCTTGAATTTTTGAACTTGACTGAATTAAGATCAGTATCTAATGGAGTTCTAAATTCATCTGAACTTTTAGCTTATTTTAATTATTACGAATCAGCGCCATACTCATCTACAATTGAAGGAATTACTTCTCAGATAACAGCTGGAGTTCAAAGTGCAGTTTCTATAGCTGCTGTTTTATCTTTAGTAAATCCTAGTCCAAGTTCTCTATGAAGCTTGATGAATACTTTACAGATTCTTAGTTATTTGACTTTATCAGGAATCCCATTATCTAGCAAAATGAGTGCATTTTTAAATAGCTTGAATTCATTTAACTTGTTTCCAAACGCTTTCATATTCTTTATAGATGAAAATAAAGGACATACTCCTTATTCTCAAGCAAAAAACTTTGGCTTTGATACAGATCTAATACTAATAAATCAAGGAAGCAGTTTTACATTAATTCTATTATCTATATCTGCATTTCCGATAGTTTTATTGTTTTCGAGATGTTCTTATAGGTGATTTGGTAAAAAATTTAAAAAGACAATGATATCCTATAAATATGGATTTTATCTGAGATTTTGAATTCAGTCCTATCTAGACTTAGGGGCTGCTGCAAGTATAGCGCTTGTCGCGTTTAGTCGAAATAATTCTGCACAGATTATCAACATTATTTTATGTTTACTTGCCTATCTCTTTTTAGTTTGCACCCCTCCTCTATATTTTTTGTTTTCTTATAGAAATAAAAAAAGAATTCAGTCAGGCGAAAAAACTTTTCATTTGCTATTTAATACCTTTTTTTATGAATTTCGAACTGACAAAGGATTGCTTGCGACGCAATATTACTTAATATTTTTTACAAGAAGATTGATCTATATAATAAATTTAGTTTATTTAAGGGACTACCCAGAAACAGAAGTAACTATAAATATTGTGCTTTCTTTAATAACAATAATGCATTTGCTTTTCTGCTGACCTTTTATAGACCCAATTTTACAAATCAACAATTTATTAACTGAAATATTAGTTTTTATAATAATGATATCATCATCAATTTATCTTTTTAATATCGAGCAAGGAATTATGACATTGATAGAGAGTTTTATGGTTATAATTGTTGTGATGGCGATTGCTATTCAGTTTTGCTCTTCACTTGCTATTTTTTCAAGGACTTTATATCAAGTGATTCGTCATAAATATGGAAAAATTGCAATGAATGACAAAAATCCAACTTATAAGGCAGTAAATTAAGCCGAAATAAATAAATTTAGAAAATTGTTTTAAATTATGTTATCAAGCTGAGTGCATTTACGTTCTTTTCTCTCAATCAAATAATCGAATGAGAAATTATTAGCTTAGAGCATTAAAATTGAGCTAGAAGACATCTAAGTAAGCTTGGAAGCTTTTGTAAAAATCAAATTTGCTGAAAAGGAGCTAGAATAGTTTTAACTCTTAGTTGCTCTTATTTAGCATACTTGCTGAATCCAAAATTGTTCAAAATAATTGATAGCTTCATTTACTAAGGCAATTTAGACTTAAATTTAGAAATTATTAACGATAAAAAGAAAAATTTAGCAAGCTTCTATCTTAATCCAAAAAGTTTCTGAATATTAGCAGTATTGGAATATTATTTATATTTAATTTTAAAGAAAGAATACGCAAGTTAAGAAAGTCATCCTGAAGTAAGAGAAATAAATCAAAGAAATAATTTAGCCATAGAGCAGAAAGGAGCTATTCTATCATAAATCAAAAAGGATAAAGAATCTAATGGCTAAATACTTTTGCATCGTTGTTGCATAAAATGGTGCATCGATTTTCTAAGCTTATATATTAATAATCTCAAATATAAATTAATGAGGATGCAGATATATTTATTTATAGTCTCACTTCTACCATTGGCATTCTCTCAATGCTGCTTACATTGTGATTCATCTTATTGTACAGTTCCTTGCACTATCTGTTCTACTGGCTACAGCCTCATAGGAAATTTGCTCTGTGTAGAAACTTGCCCGACCAATTCAATATTTTCTTCAACCCCAACCCCTACCTGCTCATCTCTATCAGGCCAAATTTTTTTAATTGACTTCACATCTCAGAAAGACCTAACAGCGAGAGCAATTAATGGCTTTTTAACCCCTTCAAATCTTCAATTTACTGATCTAAGTCAAAATACTCCACTTCCTAGTGACTTTTCAATATATTCAAACAACATATAACTCAATTTATTTACAAATCATTATAAACAATAGCTCGACATCACTTACTATTTCAGATAGAGAAGCTAACTTTCCTAATGGGAATTATGATTGAGTTATAGGAGACCCAGTAAATTCTTTCCAAGGATTTATTTATTGAATCCAGGCTAATAGTGATAGCACAATTTATTTTCCTACAATTAGTCCTCCAGTCTGCTTAAATTCCAATTGATGGGATGGATCTAACTGTCGATCTTGTGGTTCTTGCCAAAGCTGGCCTTGATGCATTAGAAATGAGAATTGTTTAATATGCAAAAGCTTGGATTGCATAGTTTGCAATGGCTATGAAACTTCAATGTGTACTAGCTGCAACACTGGGATAGTTCCAGGATGCTGTGATGCTTTATGTAATACTTGCAGCCAAACTTGGAGTTGCAGTATATGCAAAGCTGGAAAATTTTTGATTAATGGCATATGCTTAAATTCCTGCCCTTATGGCTTTGGAAGCTGTGCTCTAAATACCGGAATTTTGATTTCAGCTGATTTTAATGTGCCTTTTTCTGGAAGTTATGGGATTTTTATTACCGGAACTGATTCTTCAAGCTATCAATTTTTTAATTTACCAGAAACTGTAGATCCTGTTCCATCTCAAAATCGCGGTCTGTATTTTTCATCTGGAAAATATTTAACAGGCTCTATTGATTTTTCACATACATTTACAATTTCCTTATGAATAAGACCTGAATCGGGAGATATATTAGGAAATTCATATGGAGATCTCAAATTTTCTTCTCTAGGTTTAGTTACTTTGCTATTAAAATCCTGAGATAATACTGCAACAATCACTTTATCAAACTCTGTTACTATTACTACCGCTGCTTGAAAATATCTTTCTTTTTCTGTTAACTTTTCCAATAAGCAAACAACAATCATTGTGTATTCCAATAACTCCCCAAGCTTACCGAGTTCTATCAGCGATTTTGTATTTAGACCAAACAGCAATGATAAATTATTTATAGGAAAAAGTATTTCCAGCAATTATAAAGGATTTGTAAGCTATTTTAAACTCTGGGGAGGAGTTATCAGTGATTTTTCTGGTGAAATGGGAGATGGAGGATGTGGAACAGGAAATGGGATCAGCTGCTTATGAAATTGCGGATTTTTATTTTGGGGATCAGCCTGCACTGCATGTGATGGAGGATGCACATTTGGCTGCGTATTAAATGGAAATTGTAATATTTGCAATGATAATTTATGTGGAAATTGCAGCTCCTTTAATACTGGAAGCTGCAGCCAATGCATCGAGCATGCTACTGGAATCCCATGTAGCTGCAATACAGGATATTATCCAAACTATACTCTTCTAAAATGTGAACAGTGTGATAATTCTTGTTCTGCATGTTCTGGCCCAGGCTATTATTTATGCACTGCTTGCCCAACAGGTACTTATTTGCTTAAGTCTATTTGTATGACTACCTGCCCTTCTCAATATACTCAAGATACTGCATTGCATAAATGTGTCCAAGTTACAGATTTAGTGGCCTCATTAGCACTTAATGGAATTATTCTTTTAGATATTATCTCCACTTTCCGAGTTGGGTCAGTAAATACTAACTTGTATCCAATTTATGATACTAATGATCCTATACCTTCTTATAATAGAGGATATTATTTCAAATCAACAAGCTATTTGAAAAGTGAAGGAAATTATATGTCGCCTTTTTTTGCTCTAAATTTTTGATTATATCCAATAGCTTCAGGAGCTTTATTTAGAAAATCCTCTACTACCACCACTTATATTTTGATTTCCATCGCATCAGGAACAAGCTATGCATCAGTTTCATTAACTTTATCTAATGGCTCTACAATGAGCTTATTAGGGATTTCTTCTATGTTAAATAATTGAAAATATTTATCGATCACTGGGTCAGCTTATTCTGGCAGCACGAATTTAAAAATCTATATCAATAATGCTATCGAAGCGTCATCTACATCAGTAAGTCAAGCATATTTATATGACTTAGGTGATATGTACATTGGGAAATCATCTGGAGGCATTGCAGGGTTTTTATGAAGTTTTTCAGCGTATAACGATGAAAATAAATATTCGATTGATTGAAATACAGCTGGATGTGGGGGCACTCCATGCCCATACGGAATAGTATTTCCAATGTGCCCGTTTTCGTCATATTTAGATACTTCGACTTCTACTTGTGTGAACTGTCTTAGTGGTTGTACAGGAGGATGCGTAAATAGCATCTCATGCGGACTATGCAAAATGCCTGAATGCTATAGTTGCCTATCATTTTCAGGTCCATGCACTTCATGCGTTAGTAATGCATCTCCAGATGGAAATGGTGGCTGTGCTTGTATTGACATGTATTTTTGGAATTCAGATAGTCTGACATGCGATTTATGTGATAAATCCTGCAAAGTGTGTTTAGGCACTACATATTTTGAGTGCTCTGAGTGCAGAGCTGGATTTACTCTAGCAGTTTTAGCATGTCTGGGTGCTTGTCCATATGGATTTGGAGCTGGCTGCTCTCCTGTATCAACTCCTGTCATAAATGAGCTATTTAATACAGGTCTTCAAACGACTTATGGAATATTCAAAAATAAAATGGATACAAATCGCCTTAACCTTTTTAAGACCCTTGATAATAATGATGCAGTAACTCCAGTTCAGAAAGGTTTATTTATAAATGAAGCTATATATTTGGAGTCAAGTTCTGTTCGGCTATTCTATGATGTTGCAGTAGGAATATGAGTTAATGCTATAACTCATGGAAATTTGGCGAGTTTTTATTCTTCATTTTATAACTATGACTTTGTGTTTTCAACTGATGGGTCTTTATTGTACCAGCTAACTAATAGATGGAGAACAAAGTTTAAGTTTGCTACACCTACACAGACAGTGCCAAGTGATGCATGAAATTATTTATCATTTACAGTAAACTACGTATCAAATTGCACAACAATACAGGTTTTCGTAAATGGGAATCGAGTTGCTTATAGTACGAAATGGAGTTATTTGCTAAGACAGATCTCACAAAGTGTGTGAAGAATCAATGCTTTTAATAATTGCTTTGTGGGTTATATTTATTCGTTCCAGTTTTGAAACGCATTGGTAAGTGATTTTTCTTCATGAATTAATAACAATATTTGTGGAGCAGGGCTTAAAAGCACATGTCTATATACGTATACTTCTGCTCAATACAATAATTCTGCAAGCTGTTCAGCTTGTGATAGCTCTTTAACTGGCTGTGTTCGGAATATTCTTTGCAATCAATGTGACGATCCTCTTTGTGCTTCATGCACCAATTTCAGCCCAGGGAAATGCATAAAGTGCGTTGCTAATTCTGCAGGTGCTCCTTCTAAGCTATGTGCTTGCAATGATGGTTACTTCACCAAATACAACTATATTTGTTCGCAATGCAGTACTGGCTGTCGTAAGTGTTTGAGCTTTCTTTATAACTCGTGCACATCATGCTATACAGGATACTACTTATATAGTAGTATGTGTGTTTCTGAATGTCCTGATGGGTATATTACAAATTCTTCAACAAACACCTGTGATTCTTCAGGCTCAGGCACTTATTTTCTAGATTTTTATGGCTTGATTAAGCTAGATACTATAGGTTCTTTGACAGTAGGAAATTCAAACACAAATAAATATCCTGACTATGACGCTAATGATCCTTTGCCTGCTATAAACCGTGGGTACTATTTTTCTGGAAACAGCTCAGTGTCTATGCCTTTTATGCTTGGGACGAGTTTTACTGTTTCAATGTGAATTAAAGTACTTGACAGCGGCTTTGTTTTTATGAAATATGTTTCTGATTCCATCATTCAAATAAAAATCAACAGCTCAGGTAAAGGCTATGTGAACTGCTCACTTTATACTTTTTGATCAGCAAGCCGATTAGAAGTCAATACAACTTCTAGCTTGCTAAACTCTTGAAATTTCTTATCGGTAACTGCAAGTTTATGTTCTGATGTTTCACAAATATCCAATATGAATGTTTATGGCTCAACTACTCTTGCTACATATGTTAATGGTATAGCGGATGGTAACGCAGTTACTGCGGCGCTTTCTTATGTGGCAGATTCAAGCTCAGGCCTAGTTTATATAGGAAGCGACCAGACTATGAGCAATGGATTCAAAGGATTTATTAGCAAAATTTCTATATATCCTGATTCTCTTAGCTATGGATTAGACTATGCTAATAGTGGATGCAATGGATCATGCTCTAAGTGTCCTAGCAGCTTAGTTTGTCTTAGTGAATGCTTGATAAATACATACCCAGGAACTAGCTGTGGAAACTGTTTGCCAACTTGCGCTGATGGTTGCATAAATGGTTTAACTTGCAGATTATGCAAACAGAGCACTTGCCTATCATGTGAAGAATTTAATGGAGACTGCTTTTCTTGCATAGCTAATGCATACTTAGAAAATGGCTCTTGCTATTGTGATTCTGATGCATATTTTAATGAAACCACACAAATCTGCCAGACATGCTTAACAGCTGGATACTTTCAATGCGCTGCTTGCAATAATGCTATTGGGAAATTATGCATACGAGAATGTCCATATGGATTCACTTCACCTCATTGTAAAAATGTGACAGCTCCTGTAATTGATCAAACTTTTTATGGAGATTTTGCAGGAAACTATGGGATTTTTAAAACAGGGACATCCGCAAATACTTATCAGTTTTGAAATTCACCTGAATCCTTTGATCCTATTCCTGCTTATAAAAGAGGGCTTTATTTTTCTCCAGGGCAATATTTACAGTCAAGTATAGAGGTTTACCTTTCACATAGTTTTTCAATAGGAGTTTGAGTATATCAAATCGCTCCTGGATATATCATTTATAAGGAAACCTATGTGTCTTTGGCATCTAATGGAATATTAAAAATCTTACTTGAAGACCTCAATGAAGCTACTACACTATTCACTTCTACAATTACGCTGCCCAATAATGCATGGAATTACATATCTTTTACAGTAATTTCATCTATTACAACAACATCCATTACACTTTATGCAAATACTGCTGCAATAACGCCTGTTACTGCAAATAGCAAGATTTTTCGAGATCAAATTTCAAAATCATTATATATTGGAAAAAGTTCGGCAGCTGATTTTCAAGGGTTTATTTATTGGTTTACGCTATGAAATGTTCCAATTACTGACTTTTCTTCACAAGTAAATAACTTATGTGGAGTAGGATTAGGCAAAAATTGTTTATGGACCTGCGATATTAACAGTTATTATACAGGAGTATCATGCAGTGGCTGCAACTCATGCAGTTTAGGATGCAGAAGAAGTCAAAATTGCAATGTTTGCTATGATCAATTATGCGCAATTTGCAGTGGATTCGATTCAGCAGAATGCCTTAGCTGTGTTTCAAATGCGGCACCTCAAGCTGGAGTTTGCACTTGCAATGCTAATTATATTCCTTCAGCTGATGGATTTTCATGTATTTGGGGATGCTATTCAGGCTGTGCAAGCTGTTTAGGGACGCTTAGCACTCAATGCACTTCATGCTTATCAGGCTGGTTTCTTTACAATAATGAGTGCTTGACTCAATGTCCAGCAGGGTGGACTGAAGATTCGGATCAAGCCTTATGCACAAACTGTTATGATTTATGTTCACATTGTATAGGATCACTTTATACGCAATGTACAAGCTGTAAATCAGGATATTTTAAGCATCAATCTTTTTGTTGTTCATTTTGTCCAACTGGCTACATGACAAATGGCAATATTTGTGAATTAAATACGAATTATGGTGGCTTTGTATTTCACTTAAAGCCTCATCAAATAAAAAATGAAGTTGTTGACTTACAAAATAGTATTCCAATTCTTACTGGAAAAGACAATAATTTTTATCCAAATTATGATACGACCGATCCAATATCTGCTATAAATAGAGGATATTATTTTACTGGAGTATCTTATATGAAGCTTCCTCCTTATTCAGGGGCTTCATCACCTTTACTTACTTTTTCACCACAATTTGTTATTGCAATCTGAATAAGGCCAATATCTGGATCAGGTATCATTTTTTGCAAACAAAGTGATAATAGTATTTTTACAAAATATGTCAGTCTTGAGCTAATAAATAACTACCCATCACTTACAATAACTCTAAAGGATTCCTCAACAGTAACCTATACAAGTTCTAATCCATCATTGGAAATTACTCTTACACAATGAGTATTCATATCAGCTACTTCTGGATTAAGCTCAACTCCTCAGCAATCAATTAGTTTAACAGTAAACTTATTCAGTACCACTTCAAACGATTTAGGTGCCAGTTGATTTGAAGATTTAGAAAGCTCATTTTTAATAACAATTGGAGCATGCCATATTGATTCAACACATTTTAGCTCATTCTTCAATGGTTTTCTATGAGATTTAAAAATTTATAATACTTTAAATACTCCAGCACTAACTCAAGTATCCTGCAATGGATGCTCTTTATGTCCTATAGATAATTCAAATATCTGTTTGGATAATTGCCAAATAGACAGTTACTGAAACGGGAATATTTGTGTTTCTTGCTTATCTGAATGCTCAAGTACTGGCTGTGTGCGAAAAGATAAAAATTGCAATCTTTGCCAAGACGTTATTTGTGAAGTATGTGATGACTATACAAGTGTATGCATTGTCTGCAAATCAAATGCAAGCTTAATTGGCTCGAGCTGCAAGTGTAACGATGGATTTTATTGAGATATTAATAATGAAAGCTGCGATGCATGCTATGAATCTTGCAAAGCTTGTATATCATCCAATTCTTTAGACTGTTTAGCTTGCTCTGATGGATTCTACCTCTTCTCAGGAATTTGTTTATCGAGTTGTCCTCTTGGATACTTCTCGACTGGCAGCAAATGTTTGCAAGCTCAAGAAAAAATTTTTGATTTAGACTTGAGTACTCTAGAGGGGGTGATTTATGACAAAGCCAGCTCAATTCCAGTCGTGACTGGCTCAACTAGGCAGTTTTATCCCAATTATGAAAATGATGACCCAATTCCTGCTTATTTAAGAGGGTTCTATTTTAATGGGAAGTCTTCACTTTTAAGAATGCCTGAATATTCAAACTACACTTCTCCAAAGCTTGCTATTGCGCCTATTTTTACAATTTCTATATGGCTAAATCCTGAGGCCTCTTTTTCTGCAATTATGTCAAAGCATAAAATTTCTGACTCATCAGCAATTTGGGCGGTCTATTTAATAAACAGCAGTCCAGCATTATTTTTAGTAATGAACTCATCTCCATATTTATACACCTGTCAAACATCATTAAATGAATACAAATGAAATCATATAGCATTTACATTAGAAATTACTAATGATAGGAATAGTGAGGTATCTTGCTATATTAATAGTGTATTAGATTCATCTGCAATTGCTATGAATGGATATTTTAAAGACATAGGCTTAAAAACTACAATTCTTATTGGTGCCCAAGCCTCACCAGAAACATTATATAATTTTTTCAAAGGCTTTATTTATAGTATTCAGATATTCAATGCTATTGAATCTATAAATAAACTATCAATGACAATCTGCACTGAAAATTGTGGGATTTGTCTTACCAATAATATATGTATTCCAAATTGTAAAATAAATGAATATTGGAGTGGCCCAAGCTATAATGAGTGCAATCGATGTAATATAAAATGCGATAAAAGTTGTAGGAACTGACGACCGACTTGCTCACTCTGTAATGATTTACTATGCGAAGAGTGTATTAATTATTCTATAACAGGATGTATAGATTGCAAAGAAAATGCTATTAATCCTGGATTTTGTATCTGTGATATAAATTATGTTTTAGATATTTCCAATAATAGCACATGCATTCCTGTTGAGCGTGGAGGATTTAGAGGCTCTGATGGTAATTTTTACTCTTGTCCAAGCCTATGCGCTTCCTGTAAGTCTTTGATAGAATGTATAGTTTGTGTAGAAAACGCAAGTATATCAAATGGCTTGTGCTATTGCAATCTTGGATATAATGGAACTAATATTTGCACTCTAGTTGACTTTACAGCAAAACTTACAGTTTTAGATGATAATTCTTTATATCTCATTTTTTCAGAGAGCCTTGCAAATAGCCTTGAAATTTACGATTTTACTATTACAATTGAAAACCAAGACGTTTCTTGAAAAATGGAGCAAATAAATAACACATGCTACTATATTACTTTAAGATTTGAAGAAACAGTTTTTAGTGATACATTAGTGACTCTTAAATTTTTGAACTTAACTGAGTTAAGATCAATATCTAATGGAGTTCTAATGTCATCTGAACTTTTAGCACCTCTTAATTATTACGATCCAACATCATATTCATCTGTAATTGAAGGAATTACTTCTCAGACAACAGCTGGGGTTCAAAGTACAGTTTCTATAGCTGTTGCTTTATCACTGGTAAGTTCTAGTCCAAGTTCACTATGAAGCTTAATGAATACTTTACAGATTCTTAGTTATTTGACATTATCAGGAATCCCATTATCTGGTAAAATGAGTGAATTTTTAAATAGCTTAAATTCATTTAACTTGTTTCCAAACGCTTTCATATTCTTTATAGACGAAAATAAAGGAAATACTCCTTATTCTCAAGCAAAAAACTTTGGATTTGATACAGATCTGATACTAATAAATGAGGGAAGCGATTTTACATTAATTCTATTATCTATATCTGCATTTCCGATAGTTTTATTGTTTTCTAGATGCTCTTATAGATGATTTGGCAAAAAATTTAAAAAAACAATGATATCCTATAAATACGGATTTTATTTGAGATTTTGGATTCAGTGCTATTTAGACTTAGGGGCTGCTGCTAGTATAGCACTTGTCACACTTAGTCGAAATAATTCTACACAGATTATCAACATTATTTTATGTTTCCTTGTGTATTTCTTTTTAGTTTGTACACCTCCTCTATATTTTTTGTTTACTTATAGAAATAAAAACAGAATTCAGTCAAGCGAAAAAACTTTTTACTTGCTATTTGGTACTTATTTTTATGAATTTCGAATTGACAAAGGGTTACTTGCGACCCAATATTACTTAATATTTTTTACAAGAAGATTGATCTATATAATAAATTTAGTTTATTTAAGAGACTACCCAGAAACAGAAGTAACTATAAATATTGTGCTTTCCTTAATAACAATAATGCATTTGCTTTTCTGCTGACCTTTTATAGACCCAATCTTACAAATCAACAATTTATTAACTGAAATATTAGTTTTCATAGTAATGATATCATCATCGATTTATCTTTTTAATGTAGAGCAAGAAATTATTACAGTGATAGAGAGTTTTATGGTTATAATTGTTGCTATGGCGATTGCTATTCAGTTTTGCTCTTCACTTGCTATTTTTTCAAGGACTTTATATCAAGTGATTCGTCATAAATATGGAAAAATTGCAATAAATGACAAAAATCCAACTTATAAGGAGGTAAATTAAGCCAAAATAAATAATTTAAGAAAATTTATGAAAATTGTATTAATATGTTTGTAAATTGTGAGCATTTGCATTGATTTCTTTCGATTAAATAATCGAACAAGAGATTATTAGTGTAGAGGATTTAAATTGAAGTATAGAAGACCTTCATGTAAAGCTTGGAAGCTTTTGTAAACTAAAATTTGCGGAAAGGAGCTAAAATTATTTTAACTTTTAGTTGTGCTGTTTAAACTGCTATTACCGATAATTAGAAAAGCTCAAGTAGCCATAGAAGACATCTAAGTAAAGCTTGAAAGCTTTTGTAAAAATCAAATTTGTGGGAAAGAAGGTAATAATAGCTTTAACTCTTAGTTGCGCTGATTCAGCATACCTGCTGTATCCAAAATTTAAAAATCATGAATAGATTAATTTACTAAATAAATATTTTTTAAAGGTATTATTTTAAATTTTATCATAAAATAATAAATAAATTATTTAATACTCTTCTCTATAAGCTCAGGCTGATCATTTGACTATAACTTTTATCATCAATTTTTCCATTCCACTCACCAAATTTATATCTGCTTCTTTTTGCATTTAAATTCATCAGTGACAGCAGCACCCACCTCTATAACACTTAAGCATTATCTTCATAATCTTCTACTTCATATCCATCTCCAGTTTCATATCAAAATTCATCTTCAACTTTATAATTACAAAATTTGTATTCATTCGCGCCAACTAATTAACTTGTTGCAAAAATTCCAGCATCTATTAGCAAGCTAAACGCTAGATCGATATCTTCTTCACATTTTCCAGCATCCTCCAGCAATTTTCACATCAAAACCCAAATTCTTTGGCATCAGCACTTTTTCAAAAATTTCCATAAAACCAAAAAAATTTAAGGAAATACCTCACGAACTTGAAAATTCGAATTTAGGCTGCTTAAAGATTAATTCTTTAAGTTAAAAAAAGCCGTCATTAACTTTTTAGAATTTCTAGCAATCTCCTTTACCAAATTAGTCGGATTAAATTCTCGCCATATTTTTGGATACTAAAAATATTTTAGCTATTTAAGCCAAAATTGAATTGTATAAATATTGCTATGAGCTTCTAACTATCAAGGTTTCTTGCAACATAGTATTATTTGATATTTTTTGCAAGAAGGTTGATTTATACTATAAATTCATCATATTTAAAGGATTGCTCAGAAATAGAAGATTGCATCATCCTTCATAATAATTATGCATTTATTATCTTCTGAATTTTCAAAGTTTCAATTTAAAAAACCAATTTTCTAACTGAGAAATTAAATTTAATTAAGATGAGCAAGAACTAATTTATTTTTTCAATAACAAAAATTTATCAGGCCATAAAAAGCTATTACTATTCTTTTTTCTATGCTAATTGGAGTTCAGCTTTTTCTTCAATAGCAAATTTTTTATAGCTTTGTATCACTAGTCAGATGATTCTACATGTGCTTTATCTATTGGATTTATTAAAAGAGCTTAAGAATATCAAAGGTTAAGATTCTTATAGTTAATGCTGTTAAATTAGAATACTTATCTTTGATTACAAAGAATTAGACAGTCTATTGATTAAATAATTATTTAATCCTTTCGATAGAATTAATAAAAAAAACTAATAAAAAATTTATTAACTTAAGCACTTCATCTCATATATATTTCTTTTTTTAAGCAGATTTATTTTTACTAATTATAATTAAAACTCTACCTAACTTTAGCAAACGATCAGCAATTTTCTCAGGTCGCGCCTTAAGCTCATCTTACAATCACTCCTTTTTTTTTGAGAACTCTCTACTGAATAATATATAATTTAGTTGATTTTATATTTGATCTCATAATAAAGGTGATTAGATTCGATTATCTGAGCTTTGTCTATTAAAAAACATTTATTTCTTGCACAATGTGCTTCCATATATATAATGGATTTATTGCTGCTGATAATTATCTCCAACCTTTGGTTGACTTTTTCTCAGTGCCCAAATAACAGTAGTTCTGGAGATTGCACTAGCAACTTATTGATGGTTGATAATAAAGTGTGTGTCCAGACTTGTCCTTCTAATTATACTCCAAAATGTGTAGGACAAGTCTCCGTATGTACAAGTTGTGAATTACCATCTTCCCCTTTACTTTTTCAACTTGATTTTTCCTCAGTCCAAGACTTATCAGCAACATATATAGCAAGCTCTATTGATTCTTCAGATCATTGGAGGAATGGTTTATCGGGCCCTTTTAGCGATTCAAGTAAATACACTCCTCTTCCTACCTTAGACCGAGGATTTTGATTTGTGCCAAACTCCTTATTAATCAGTAACAAAAACTATATCCCATCCCTCTATTTTACGGTAAATACATATATTCGATATATAGGCCCAGGGGTTTTTTTAACTGCGATGAATGGCTCTAACACATATGTTTATTGCATAATAGATTCTACGGCTTCAATCAATATTATTGGAAAAGAGTCAATTTCTGGTCAGAATATTGACTTGAAATATGGTGATGGTTCATTTAACTCAGCTTGACAGTTTATAACCTTACAAATCAAGCAAGTGTCTTGTAACAGTGTGAACTTATATATTTATAAAGATAAAGCCCTGATTGGGTCTAAAACTTTTTCAAATGCAGAAGCAAATTTTCCTAGTGGAACTTATACATGAGTTATTGGAGGAGGTTTTCAAGGGTTTTTATATTACATAGATGCTAGCAATGATTGCAGCTTCGCATCATTTGCATTAAGTACTCCTCTAACAATATGTGATAACAATTGATATTGATCTAGTAATGAAAGTCAGTGTAAACTTTGTGGTTCAAGTTGCCATACTCAGACATGGCCTTGGTGTATCAGAGGTGAAGATTGTTCTATATGCTATTCATCAAGTTGTTCAGCATGCACAGGATATGCTCCAAACATGTGTTCAACTTGCAGTACAGGATTACTTCCTAATTGTTGTGATTGATTAGCTCTTACTTGTAAATCAACATGAGAAAGTACTTCGTGCAATACTGGGAAGTTCCTTATTGGCGGAGTTTGCCTGCATGCATGCCCTTATGGCTTTGGAAATTGTGCTCCAGTATCTAATCCTGTTATCACAGCAGATTTTACAGGTGAATTTAAAGGAACTTATGACACTATTCTAGTTACTGGAGCAGATGGTTCTACATATAACTTCTGAAATTCTCCAGAGCCGTGTGACCCTATCCCAGCTAAGGGAAGAGGACTCTGATTTGTTGAAGGATCTTATTTGGAAGCGAAAATTGATCTTTCATATGAGTTCGCTATTGAATTATGAATTTATGCAGATACTGGATCTTATTTACAATTCGCTAAAACTCTAAATTATATAGATATTAGTGAAGATATTAACATTTTTATGTACGATTCCACTGGATCAATCTCTTATTTTACTGAAACATGGAATCCTTTTCCTAACCTGGAGTGGCACTACTTGCTTTATAACATGAAGTTTGATAAAGGAATGTCAACATTTACATCATATAAGGAAAACTCTTTTAACACAGCGATTACTGGGGTAAATCGTGTTTTCAGGCCAGATGCAGGAAGCTCACTATTCCTTGGATCTCAAAATTTCCGGGGTTTTATAAGTTATTTTCAACTGTGGCAAGTCTCGATTTCAGATTTTCCTCTTCTTACAAAATTCCTTGTTTGTGATGGGCAAGGAGAATATCTTAATTGCCTTTGACCATGTGACATAAATCAATATTGTGATGAAAATGGTTGCGGATATGTATGCACTTGTCTAGGTGGCTGTGTAAGAGCAAATTCATGCAACATTTGTGATAGCGAATTATGTCTTGAGTGCTCTTCATTTTTACCTGATTCTTGCACACTTTGTGTTGATAATAGTTCCGGTGGCTCATGCGATTGTAATACTGGATTTTATCAGCCTGCAGGGCAGCCTATATGTTCTTCCTGCTATAGCGGATGCTCTCATTGCACAGGATCATTTTATTATCAATGTACATCCTGCATATCGAACTATTATTATTTCTCAATTACCAAAATGTGCTTATCTGATTGCCCTTTAGGATATACAAAGTCATCAAGCGAATGTTTATTGACAAGTGAGCTCGCTTTTAATTTGAATTTAAATACATTGAATGGAGTTGTTTATGATTCAGCGAGCTTAATTCCTGTAGTAACGGGATCGTCTGAACAATTTTACCCAGACTATGAAGATGATGATCCGATAAGTGCTTATTTGAGAGGCTTTTATTTTAATGGAATATCTTCAGTTATGAGGCTGCCTGAGTATCAAACTTATACATCGCCTAAACTTAAAATCGGTCCAGTGTTTACAATTTCTATATGGTTAAATATTGAGAATGAGAATTCAGCTCTGATTTCAAAAAATGATGTTTCTAATAGCTATTCAACTATTTATAAGGTTTATTTAATTGATAGCAAGCCTACTATCAAGCTGTTTATCAATAATTCTTTATTCCTTTATGCGTGTCAAGTTTCGCTTATAGTTTTCGAGTGAAGCCATTTAGCATTTCAAGTTAATATTGATAATAGCGGAAATACTATTGTAATATGCTATGTAAATACAAGCCCAGATCCTTCATCCACTCTTGGATTTGGATATTTTCAAGATATTAATTCTAATGCAATATCTTTGATAGGAGCCCAGCAAACATCTCAAGATATAAAAAAATTTTTTAAAGGATTTTTATATGAAATCAAAATATATAATTCAGTTTATTCTATTGCTTTGCTATCGCAGACATCTTGCTTTGAGAGTTGTAGTGTTTGTCCCACAAATGGTTCATGTATACCCAATTGTAAAATAAATGAGTTTTGGAAAGAACCTGAGTATAATAAATGCTCAAATTGTAATTCAAACTGCAAAAATGGTTGTAAAGACAGCCAAACATCTTGCTCAGCTTGCTATAGTCCCTTATGCGATACATGTATTGATTATTCTTCGACTGGATGCATAGCTTGCAAATCAAACGCCTCCTTTGAAAATAACTCTTGCATATGTGATATAAACTATGTGTTTGATAATTCTAATTCTTGCATCTCAGTTCCAGCTGGAGGATATCGAGGCTCAGATGGTCTTTTTTATCCTTGTCCAAACTTATGCTTAACTTGCGAATCATCTCTAATATGTAATTCCTGTGTAAATCATGCCAGCTTGAATAACAACTTATGCAATTGTAACAATGGGTATAATGGAACAACAACATGCACTTATGTTCCATTTTCTGTGAATCTCATTGTGTTTTTAAATGATTCTTTATCCCTTAGCTTTTCAGATCCTTTGCAAAATGTGCTTGCAATAAGCAATATTGCGATATCAATTGAGAATGATCCACAATTTACATGAAATCTTGAGCAAATAAATACAACAAACTACAATATTCCAATGTCCATTAAGGATGAAATTCCACAAAATACATTAATAAATGTCACTTTCATAGACTTAACAGAAGTAAAATCTATTTGGAATGGAATGTTAAAATCTTCATTAGTGAGCTCGAAGCTTAATGAATATGATCCAAATCCTTATAGCTTAGTAGTAGATGCAATCACTTCACGTATAACTTCATGCGTACAAGGTGCCGTTATTGGAAGTGCAGCAATGTCACTTATAACTCCAAATCCAAGTGCTTTATGAGGCTTACTAAATTGCTTACAAATTCTTAGTTATTTATCATTATCTGGAATTCCTTTTTCTAGTAAAATGACTAAATTTTTATCAAATTTAAATTCATATAGTATGATTCCAAATATTTTTGAATTTATTATAGATGAAAAAGAAGGAAACAAAGCCAGTAATGAGGAGATTAATTTTGGGTATAACACTGATTTAATTTTATTGAACCAAGGTGATGACTTTACTATTATTGCTTCGTCAATAATTTTCCTGCCATTTGTTGTTTATTTAGCAGGCTGCTCATACAGATGGGTTGGGAAAAGATTTAAAGATATGTTCAAAGCTTATAAATATTCATTCTATATAAGGTTTTGAATACAATGCTATCTTGAGCTTGGCGCTGCAGCAAGCGTGGGACTTGTCTTTAAGTTCAATAACCCAATCCAAATAATAAATTTCATCATTTGTTTTGGAGTGTTTTTGCTATTTGCAGTTTCTCCGTTTGCATTTTTAAGTTTTTCTTATAAAAATTGATTGAAAATTCAACGCAGAGTAGGAGATTTTAATGCATTATTTAGTTCGTTTTTTTATGAATTTCGAACTGAAAAAGGAGTTCTTTATTCTCTTTACTATTTTGTTTACTTTCTAAGAAGATTGATTTACGTAGCCAATTTAGTTTTTTTGGTTAATTACCCAAAGACCCAAGTCTCAATTAACATTATATGTTCTCTTATGAGTATTTTTTATATACTTGTTTATTGGCCTTTTAAAGATCAAATACTTCAGATATCAAATTTAATTAGTGAGTTGCTAGTAGGAATTATCATGTGTGCTAACTCATTTTATTTATTTGATGTAAGTTCTAGTATAATATCTGATGTGGAAAATGCAATTATTTTCATATCGCTGTTTATCATCGGAACTCAGTTTATTACTTCTCTTGGTATTTTTTCAAGGACTCTTTATCAAAATTTTAGATACAAAATCATACATAATAGAAAGACAAGATTCAGTATTCATCCAATTAAAAATAACTTAGATGTCCTTTAAATAAATTTAGATTTAAGTTCAATTTAATAATCATCATTGCTTTAAATATTCAGCAAATGTTTTCTTTAGAAGTTTGAAATTTAACATAGGCTATTGTCTTAATATGCCAAAGCCCAAAATGCTTAATTGAAATGCTATCAAAAATTATGCCAAGCTATACACTAGGCAAATTACCAATTATATAAATTAATTTTCTTGCTAAAATAGGTATTTATCTTAATATACACTCAAATTCTAGATCAAATTATTTTTTTAATCACATTTCTTTTTGATTTTATAATGAAATTATTCCTGCTTTTAGTTTGCAAGATTCTTTTGGCCTTTTCGTCCTGCCCAAAGAATAGTGCGTCTGGAGTGTGTACAGATTCGAATTTTATATGAATGGTTGATGGGAAAGTTTGCGCCAATATATGCCCTTCTCAATTTGTTTTAAGTTCTCCCAATTGCAACTTACCAAACTTACCTGAATTATTTGAGCTTAAATTTTGGGATATTCCAAATTTGTCATCATTTTCTATCAAAAGCCAGAGTGGCACCCCAAGTCAATGGAAGAACCCTTCAGGAAATACTTATAGAGACCCATCAGAAACTCATCCACTATCTACTTCAGACGGTGGATTTTATTTTGAGACAACTTCATATATAATAGGCAATCAAAGTTTTGTCCCTTCACTTTATTTTACTGCAAATTTTTGGATTCGTCCAGTTTCTAGCGGAACTGTCATGAGTGCGATTATGAATTCCAAAAAATACATAGAGTGCATATTAGATGATGGTGTTAGATTTAATATAATCGCTCAAAACTCAAACGATAATAATGAATCTCAATTATCAGTTCAATATCTAAGCGTCTTATCTGAATGACACTATTTATCGTTTCAGATTAACCAAATAAGTTGCAATACAGTTCAATTACAAATTTTTATTAACTCAGTCAGTAAGAAAAGTCTTACTTTTTTTGGTTATGAAGCAAATTTTCTGAATGGGGTCTATGATTGGAGAATAGGAAATAATGGAAACTCATTCAAAGGATTTTTATATTCAGCTAAAGTGAGAAATGATTTAAGTTTAGAATATTCAGCTATAAGCTCAACAATTTCATGCCCGTATCTCCAATATTGAGATGGTAGTGAGTGTAATGACTGTTCTTCAAGCTGTATCATTATTTGACCTTTATTCTTAATGAGCATCAACTGCATCACCACATGTGAATCAGAAAATTGTATAGCATGTACAAGCTATAGCTCTTCTAATATGTGTACAGAATGCATCGTAGGAGCAAATCCTAGTGGTTGTGATTGATTGGCTGAAACATGTGATTCAATTTGAAAAAGTAAGACATGCAAAAGTGGAAAATATCTTATTGATGGAGTTTGCCTCAATGCATGCCCATATGGGTTTGATAATAATTGCTCTCCAGTAACTACACCTGTTATTACAGCTGATTTTATGGGTGAATTTGAAGGGATTTATGATAATATTTTAGTTACTGGTACAGATGCTTCTTCCTATTATTTTTGAAATTCTCCAGAACCGATCGCTGATCCTATACCTGCAAAGGGGAGAGGGCTTTGATTTAGAGAATATACCTATTTGGAGGCAAAAATTGATCTTTCATACGAATTTACTTTTGAATTGTGAGCGTATATCAACTATGGATCTATCATACAATTTATTCAAATTGAAAAATTAATAGATGGAGATAAAAAAATTGAAAAAATAGATCTCGGTGAAAATATTCATATAATTATGGAGAATTACAATGGAGCAAACTTGCGATATAATGATCAATGATCTAGTTATCCTACATTAACTTGATTTAATTTGTACTTCTCGATGAAATTTGATAAAAATACAGCTGTTTCTACATTTATGTGGAGTGAGAACCAATCCCTTGATAATTCTTTTAATGCAGAAAATTATATTTTCAGGCCATCAGCTGGAGGCTCACTTTTTCTTGGTTCTTCAGATTTTAATGGCTTTATAAGTTATTTTCGGCTATGACAAGCTTATATCTCTAATATGGATATACCCCGGAAAGATTTTGGTATAGACTTTTTAACTTGCGATGGGAACAGTTATTTTGATGGAAATAATTGTCAAAGCTGCTATGGATCAATGCCTTGTGTAAGAGAAGGAGACTCATTAAATATTTGTGATAGCGAATTATGCTTGGAGTGCTCTTCATTTTTGCCTGATTCTTGTACTTTATGTGTTGAAAATCGATCAGGTGGTTCATGCAAATGTGCTAGTGGGCTTTATCAGCCTTCTGGACAAACTAATTGCACACTTTGCGATTCAGGATGTTCTGATTGTACAGGGCCATCTCATTGCACATCTTGTATTTCTGGTCATTATTATTTATCAGTTGGCAATATTTGCCTATCTGATTGCCCTTTAGGATATACAAAGGCATCGAGCGAATGCTTATTGGCAAATCAGCTAATTTTTAATTTAAATTTGAATTCATTGAGCGGAGTTGTTTATGATTCAGCCAACTTAATTCCAGTATTAACGGGATCATCTGAACAATTTTATCCAGATTACGAAGAGGATGATCCAATAGGCGCTTATTTGAGAGGTTTTTATTTTAATGGGATATCTTCAGTTATGAGGCTACCTGAATATAAAACGTATATATCGCCTAAATTGAAAATAGGTCCAGTGTTTACTATTTCTATATGGTTAAATATTGAGAATGAGAATTCAGCTGTAATCTCAAAAAATAATGTAACTAATAGTTATTCAACTATTTATGCAGTCTATTCAATTAACAGCAAGCCTGCTATTCAGCTATTGATCAAAAATTCATTAATGCTTTATATATGCCAAGTTTCGCTTATAGCTTTCAAGTGAAATCATTTAGTATTTCAAGTTAATATTGATAATAGTGGAAATACTGTTGCAACCTGCTATATAAATACAAGCCCAGATTCTTCATTCACTCTTGCATTTGGATATTTTCAAGATAATAATTCTAATACAGTATCTTTGATAGGAGCTCAGCAAGCATCTCAAGATATAGGAAACTTTTTTAAAGGATTTTTATATGAAATCAAGATATATAATGTAGTATATTCCGTTACTTTATTATCGCAGACATCTTGCTCTGAAAATTGTGGAGTGTGTCCAATAGATGGTTCATGTATACCCAATTGTAAAATAAATGAGTTTTGGAAAGGGCCTGAGTATAATAAATGCTCGAATTGCAATTCAAACTGCAAAAATGGTTGTAAAGACAGCCAAACATCTTGTTCAGCTTGCTATAGTCCCTTATGCGATACATGCATTGATTATTCTTCGACTGGATGTATAGCTTGCAAATCAAAAGCTTCTCTTGAAAATAATTCTTGCATATGTGATATAGACTATGTGTTTGATAATTCTAATTCTTGTATCTCAATTCCAGCTGGAGGATATCGAGGCCCAGATGGTCTTTTTTATCCTTGTCCAAACTTATGTTCAGCTTGTGAGTCATCTCTTATATGTAATTCCTGTGTAAATCATGCAAGCTTGAATAACAACTTATGCAATTGCAACAATGGGTATAATGGAACAACAACGTGCACTTATGTTCCATTTTCTGTGAATCTCATTGTGTTTTCAAATGATTCTTTATCCCTCAATTTTTCAGATCCTTTGCAAAATGTGCTTGCAATAAACAATATTGCGATATCAATTGAGAATGATCCAAAGTTCACATGGAATCTTGAGCAAGTTAATAACACATACTATTATGTTCCTATGTCGATTAAGGATTGAATTCCTCAAGATGGAGTTGTAAATGTCACATTTTTAGTTTTGTCAGAAGTAAAATCAATTTGAAATGGAATGTTGAATTCTTCGACTGTCACTTCAAAACTTAATAAATATGATCCAAATCCTTATATTTTAGTAGTATCAGGAATCGCTTCCAATATTGCCACAATTGTGCAAAGCACAGTTATCGGAAGTATAATATTATCAATTTTAAACCAAAACCCAAGTTCTTTATGAGGCTTATTGAATTGTTTACAAATTCTTAACTATTTATCGCTATCAAGGATTCCATTTTCGAATAAAATGATTCAATTTTTTTCAAGTTTAAATTCATATAATTTTTTCCCTAATTTTTTTGAGTACTTAATTGAAGAAAAAGAAGGAAATAAAGCTTACAAAGAGGCTAGAAATTTTGGATATAGCACTGATTTAGTTTTACTAAATCAAGGTGATGACTTTTCTATCATAATAACATCAATAGTTGTATTGCCATTTGTCATATATTTTGCAAATTGCTCATATAGATTTGTTGGTAAAAAATTCAAAAGTATCTTTCAAGCATACAAATATTCATTTTATATAAGATTCTGAATACAATGCTATCTTGAGCTCACTGCAGCAGCGAGTGTAGGCTTAGTAGAAATAAGAAGTAACAATGCAGTTCAAATAGCAAATATTTTTATTTGTTTTTTATTATATTTATTATCAATAACTACCCCTCCTGCATTTTTCTGGTTTTCTTATAAAAATCGAACTAAAATTCAGAAAAAGAAAAAAGCTTTTAATTTATTATTCAGTACGCTTTTTTATGAATTTAGAACTGAAAAAGGTTTCCGTTATACACTTTATTATTTTGTATATTTTCTAAGAAGATTTATATATATAAGCAATTTAGTGTTTTTGAATGACTATACAAAGACTCAAGTTGCCCTTAATATTATATGTTCTCTTATGAGCATATTTTATTTACTTGTTTATAGGCCTTTTAAAGATCGAATTTTGCAAATTTCCCATTTATTTAGTGAAATGTTTATAGGGTTTATTATGTGTGAAACTTCATTTTATTTATTTGATTTAAGCTCAGATGTAATATCTGGAGTGGAAAATAGCATTATTTTTATTTCATTAATAATTATAGGAACTCAATTTTGTGCATCTGTTAGTATTTTTTCAAGAAATTATTATGAAATATTTAGACAAAAGCTCACTGATCATGGAAATAAAAAAAATAGAATTTATCCAATTAATAAAAGCCTAGATAAGCTTTAAATAGCATAAATATTAGAAATAAATTATTGTATTTAAAAAATTGGCTATTTCGTTAAAATTAAATATTAATCTTAAAAATTATTAAAATAATATGCTTTATAAAATTATTAAAATAGCTAATTTATAATCATAGAAATAAACTTTAGATTTACTTAATTTAGTCAACACTGTTGCTATCTTTATCTTGATTAATATAAGCTCCAAATGCAAAACAAGAGAGAATGCTGAATTTTTCTTACTTTTAAAATAATTAGTTGCAATTTTAAACAAATGAGCTTGCTTTTGATTTTTCTCTCCAAACTTTTCCTAGTTTTTTCTAGCTCTTGCCCTTATGATAGTTGAACTTCAGGTGGAAATTCTGGTTGCAATAACTCAAAATATATGATTGAATCAAAAATTTGTGCAGCTTCTTGCCCTTCTTTATTTACCTCTTATCAGCAATGCAATCCTTCATGCTATAACTATTGCAGCAGCCCTAATGGAGCAAGTGCAATTTTATTTACTCTAGAGTTTTCTACTATTCAGAATTTGCAATTAAACTACATCGCTAGTTCAACTGACTCAACCGAAAAATTTATAAATCCACTATCAATTGCATACAACTCAGCATCAAAAAATTCTCCACTCCCAACGTTAGATCGTGGCTTCTATTTCGCCCCAACATCAAAAGCAAATAGCAATAAAAGTCATACCCCTGGCCTCTATTTTACTTTAAATTTATGAATTAAACCACTTGCTAGTGGGCAAATTTTAAATGTTATTTCATCTCCAAATACCTATATACAAATATCAGCAAATGCTTCTAATTTTTATACATTTACAGCAATGATTTACGATTCTAATGGCTCTGTACTTTCTGTTTCTGGATCAAGTTCTGTGCCTTATACATCGTCTTGGCATACAGCTTCAATGACTCTTTCTCAAACCTCTTGTAGCGACGTAACTTTTACGTTTATTATCAATGGATCATCAGCTGGCTCTATATTAATAAATAACGCTGAAGCAAGGTTTCCTAGTATCTCTTATACATGAACTTTAGGAGATGCTAGCAATTCATTTAGAGGGTTTATATACTGACTTCAAGCAAGGGCTGATACAACAGCTGTCTATGGAGTTATGAGTAATATTATTGAGTGTGTTGATAAACAATATTGAGATGGGTCATCTTGCCAAAATTGTAATGTAGCCTGTAGTGATTGGCCTTGGTGTGTTAGAGGCACTAATTGTAACTATTGTTATTCTCCTGATTGCTCGTCTTGCTCTGGATATTTATCATCAATGTGTACAGCATGCGGGACAGGCATTCCTCCAGGGTGCTGTGATGTGAATGGAGCAATGTGTACCCAGACTTGAACTAATACAGCTTGCAATACTGGAAAATTCCTTATAAGCGGAATTTGCTTAAATGCGTGCCCATATGGATTTGGCAGCTGCTCAGATCCCTCTTTATATGTGTCTACACCTGTAATAACAGCAGACTTTACAGGCCAATTTGCTGGAAGCTATGGGACAGCTTGAATTACTGCGACTAGTTCTTCAAGCTATAATTATTGGAGTTCTCCAGAAACCTCAGATCCATTTCCTGCTAAAAACAGGGGCCTTTATTTTAACTCTAATCAGTATCTGGCTGCATCTATTGATCTATCTTGTACTTGAAGTATGGCTATGTGAGTTTATGCTATTAGTGGGACAATTATTAGTCATAGTGACAATAGCTTTAACATCATAATTGGGACGACTTCAATAACAGTACAGAGATGGGATGGATTAAACCTCTCCTATTCACTTACAAATTCTATATCTTCAAACGTCTGGACTTACCTTTCCTATTCAATTGGGTTTGTGAATAAAGGAGCTGCCCTAACTCAATGAAAAAATAATATCTCAACCCCAGCATCTACTTGAACAAATCGCGTATTTAGGGTGCCAGCTGGAGAAACTTTATATATTGGGAAAGGCTCTACAAATTTCAATGGGTTTATTAGTTATTTTCAGCTTTGGCAAGCTGTGATTAGTGATTTTTCTGCTGGCTATAATCTTTATGGATTTACAGGAAGTGTAGTAAAAACTTTATGGCCATGCGATTATTCTCACTACTATGATGGAGTTTTGTGCCAATCATGCTTAGCTTCTTGTGCAATGGGTTGCACAAGAGCAACATCCTGCTATATTTGCGATGACCTTTTATGCTCAAAATGCTTGTCATTTTCTTCAGGAGATTGCACTGAATGTATTTTGAATGCTTCAGGATCTCCATGCTTGTGTAATTCTGGGTATTATCAGCAGACAAATCAATCTCTATGCTTATCGTGCTATAATGTTTGCAGCACTTGCGATGGCGGTGGGTATCATCAATGTAAAAGTTGCAAAAGTGGCTCTTATTTTCTTAGTATGCAATGCTTAAATGAGTGCCCATCAGGATATTCTCCAAATTCTTCGACAAATAATTGTGATTTAATATCAGTCTCATTTTCAATACCATTTCCTAACCACATTCTTCTAGGAACTATATCTGGAGTAAAAGTAGGCTCCTCGAATTCTAATTCATACCCTAACTATGATGCTTATGATCCATATCCAGCTTATTTAAGAGGTTATTATTTCAACTCAAATAGCTTTTTGCTTACCTCTTTTATGTTCGCTCCAAATTTTTCAATATACATGTGGATTAAAGCCCTTTCAAATGGCTTAGTTTTAACAAAATATATAGGACCAATTAGACTAGTAATACAAGTTTTGCCATCAGGGTCCCCTATGATGAACCTTTTATTATCTAATCTATCAACTACCATCTTGGTGGCAGGACCATCAAGCATTCTTAACAATTGATATTACGTTTCTTTTAATTGCATAATCAATACTGATGGAACAACCACAATAAAATCTTATATTGATGGAGCTGTAAAGGATACTGCTATAAGTGCAAATCCTCTTTACTTTGAAGACAGCCAAACAGGAGATTTTTATATTGGAAGCAACTCTCAAGGATTTTCTGGATTTTTGTGGAAAATAAAAATATTTTCTGAAAATAGTCATACTTTAGACGACTGGAAGGGAAGTGGGTGTCCAAGTCCTTGCACGAAATGCTCAGTTGATCTGACTTGTCCAGATGACTGTCCATTGTCTAAGTATTTTAATGGCTCTTTTTGTTCGGATTGTATTTCTTCATGTAGCAAAGGTTGTAGAAATACTGATACTTGCAGACTATGTAAAACCAAAGAATGCGCCACATGTATAGAATTTTCTGGAGCAAACTCCTGCTTAACTTGCATTACAAATGCCGTCAGCGATGGATCTGGTGGCTGCACTTGTGCCTCAAATGCTTTTTGGATATCTGCAACTGAAACTTGTGAAATTTGTGACGCTCTTTGCGCGGCTTGCTTAAAAACTACCTATTTTGAATGTTCAAATTGTTCTGGGAGCTATAAATTAGTTGGTTCTGCTTGTTTAAATGACTGCCCTTATGGATTTAGTGTTCCTTGTGCGCCAGTATCTACTCCAGTTATAGATCAATCTTTAAATAGTGACTTTCAAGGATCATATGGGATTTTTAGGACAGGGACGAGCTCAACGACTTTTCAATTTTTCAATTCTCCTGAAACAGTTGATCCTATCCCTGCATGTAAGCGAGGTTTATTTTTTGATGGGAGTAAATATTTATTTTCGTCAACTGGGATATTAATTTCTCATAGTTTTTCTATTGGGGCGTGAATTTATGTAATTTCTAATGGTGATTGGCTACAAAAACAATCTAGGCTAATTTTATCTTCAGCAGGTGGCATTACAGCAAGCTTGGAAAGTCCTACACAAGTATTAGCGGCACAATCTTTGCCTTCTGGCTCTACTCTTAGCGATTGAACTTACTTGTCAGTCACTTTCAAGTATATTTCTGGCAGCACAACTTTAACGATTTATATTAATGGCATTTCGATTGCAAACTTGGCTATTTCTAATTATATTTTTAGAGATCTTGCCTCGACCAGCTTAATGATTGGGAAAAGTAGCTCTTCAGGATTTATAGGGTTTATTAATAATTTTCAGCTTTGAAATATCCCTATTATGGATTTCACAACCTATATTAATGCATTATGCACCTCTGGTCATGTTTGTGTTTGGTCCTGTGATATGTCTCATTATTATGATGGAACTTCCTGCATGTCATGCAATTCTTGCAGTAAGGGATGTGTTAGAGCATTCACCTGCAATATTTGTAATGATGTATTGTGCTCAGTTTGCACTGGATTTGATTCTGGAAAGTGCATTCAATGTATAGCTAATGCAAGCGGAGCCCCTAACTTATGCACTTGCAATGCTGGATTTATAATTTCTTCAGATGGATTTTCATGTATAGCATGCTCAAATGGCTGCTCTCAATGCACAGATATAACTTATCAAAAATGCACGTCGTGCTTGCCTGGATTTTATTTTTTTGCTAATACTGGACAATGCTTAATTGAATGTCCATCTGGGTTTACTGCAAATTCAGGGACAAATATTTGTGATTATTTAACAAATTTAGGGATTATTTTGGATTTAACAGACCAGATTAGACTTGATACTGTTTCTGGTTTTAATGTAGGCAATAATAATACTAATGCTTATCCAGATTGATCTGATATTTATGATCCAATTCCTGCCTATAAGAGAGGATATTATTTTGATCAAAAAAATTATTTATCTTCTACAGTCATGATAGCGCCATCTTTCACAATTTCTATGTGAACTAAGCCATTAGCAGCAGGAATTTTGATGACTAAATACACTTCAAACGATATCCTTAAAATAAAAATAGACTCTTCTGGATATCCTCTCCTTTTAATAGTGTTTTCAGATTTATCTTCTGCTACTTTATCGAGTTCTATCAGTGTTTTAAACAGCTGGTATTTTTTAAGCTTCACTGGGCAAGTACAGCCTGATGGTAAAACAATCCTAAGCTCTTATATTAACACAGTACCAAATAATTATTTTATAACCCCATCTTTGGCTTATTTCAAGGATACTCAAACTGGAACACTTTTTATTGGAAATGATGAAACCTCTGGAAATTTAGGACTAAAAGGCTTTTTGGCTCGACTGATCATATATAACTCTTATAACTGTCAGTCTGATGATTATACAACTTCTTCATGCATATCTGGGTGCTCTAAATGCCCTTCTAACCATCAATGTTTAAGCGAGTGTGCTCTAAATGAATATCCAGATAGCTGTACAACTTGCTTGGCAAGCTGTCATAAAGGTTGTGTTAGCGATTTAACTTGTGGACTTTGCAGAGACAAAGAATGCTCATCATGCACCACTTTTGCAGGAGAATGCTTAGCCTGCATCTCAAATGCTTATAAGCCAACTGATCATTGTATGTGCCTTACAAATGCTTTATGAATTTCTAGTTCTCAGTCCTGTGAACTCTGCAATCCTTCTTGCTCAGCCTGTTCTTATCTTAATACTGATAGCTGTTTAGTATGCGCTACTGGTTATTCTATGAAATCAGGTCTATGTACAAAAAGTTGCTCCTCAGGATATTTAAACTCTCCAATTGGCTGCGTTTTGGCTAATAAAATAATATTTGATTTAGACTTAAATTCTCTAAGTGGGATAGTTTATGATAAAGCAAGCTCAATCCCTGTAATAACTGGGTCTTCTGAGAAATTTTATCCTGATTATGAAGACGATGATCCTATCCCTGCTTATCTGAGGGGGTTTTATTTTAATGGAAAATCTTCTATAATGAGAATGCCTGAATATTCGAATTTTATATCATCTAAACTTATTATTGCATCTATGTTTACTATATCAATATGAGTTAATTCAGAAACATCGTTTTATGCATTACTATCTAAACATGATTTATCTAATAATTTATCAATTATTTATGCAGTTTTCGTCATGAATGATAAGCCAGCAATTTCATTAATTATAGACTCATCTTCATTCATGTACATATGTCAAACTTCTCTTAGTCATTATGAATGGAGCCATATAACTTTTACATTAGAGCAAGCTGACTCTGGATATAATAGCATAACTTGCTATATAAATGCATCTCCTAATCCATCTGTTTTAGCAGGACATGATTCTTTTCAAGATATCATTTCTCACACGACAATAACTATTGGAGCTCAACTATCATCAGGCACAATATATAATTTTTATCAAGGCTTCATATACAAAATACAGATATATAATGGAATAATCCAAATTTCGCAGCTATCAACTACTATCTGCTCAGAAAGTTGCGGGATTTGTCCTGTAAATCATATTTGTATACCTAATTGCAAAATAAATGAATATTGAAGTGGTCCAAGCTATAATTCATGCTTAAAATGTGATATAAACTGCATGAAAAGCTGTAGGGATTGACGATCTGCTTGCTCATTATGCGATAATCTACTATGTGAAGATTGTATAGATTATTCTGCTGTAGGATGCATAACTTGTAAAGAAAATGCTATAAACCCTGATTCTTGCATATGTGATATTGATTTTGTTCTGGATACCTCTAATAATAGCACCTGCGCTCCAATCGGATCTGGCGGATTCAGAGGTTCAGACGGACTTTTTTATTCTTGTCCAAACCTATGCACTTCTTGTGAGTCTCTAACAAAATGCATAGCTTGTGTAGAAAATGCGAGCTTATCAAATAATTTATGTTATTGCAGTTTAGGCTATAGTGGCACAAAGGAATGCAAGCTAGTTCCATTCTCAGCTAGCCTAATGGTTTTATCAGATAACTCTTTATATCTTAACTTTTCAGACAATCTCACTAACCCTCTTTCGTCATCAGACTTTACTATAAAAATCAAAAACCATAAAGATTTTTCTTGAAAAATTGAGCACAAGAATGAGACATGTTATTATATTTCTTTAAGCTTTAACAGCAAAGTTTCCAAAGGAACATTATTAGTTCTTGAATTTTTAAATCTCACAGAAATCAGATCAATATCAAATGGCTTATTAAATTCATCTGAAATTTCGGCAAATTTAAATTCTTATGACCCAGATTCTTATGCTCCAATTACTTCTCAAACTACAGCGGCTACACAAGCAATTGTATCAATATCTGCTGTTTTGTCAATTATAAATCCGAGTGCTAGCTCTTTATGGACTATGATGAACACTTTGCAGATTCTTAGCTATTTAACGCTATCAGGGATACCTTTATCAGACAGAATAATAGCTTTCTTGAACAGCTTGAATTCATTTAGCATTTTTCCAAATATTTTTATATATTTTATAGAAAAAGATCAAGGGAATACTCCTTATTCTCAGGCTCAAACTTTTGGATATGATTCTGATATAATTTTAATTAATCATGGAGATGATTTTACAATTATTCTGGTATCATTGGTGGCTTTTCCTGCAGTTTTCTATTTTTCAAGGTGTTCTCTGTGATGGCTTAATAAAAAATTTAGGAAAGCATTAAGGTCTTATAGATATGCCTTTTATTTAAGATTTTGAATTCAATGCTATCTTGAATTAGGTGCTGCAATTAGCATAGCCCTTATCACATTTGGTTATAGTAATCCTACCCAAGCTGCAAACCTGATTTTATGCATCATTTTGTTGATACCTTTAGTTATAACTCCACCTTTGTATATTTGATTTTCTTATAAAAATAGATATAAAATCAAATATAGAGACAAATCTTTTAACTCATTATTTGGCACATTTTTTTATGAATTTCGAACAGATAAAGAGTTTATGGCAACACAATATTATTTTGTATTTTTTGCTAGAAGACTAATATACATAATAAATTTGGTTTATTTAAGGGATTATCCACAAACAGAAGTTACTGTAAATATCGTGCTTTCTTTATCTACTATTATGCATCTATTCTTCTGCTGACCATTTAGAGATCAAATCATTCAAACAAGTAATTTGCTGACTGAAATATTGGTTTGCTTAGTAATGATTGTTATTTCAGTGTATTTATTTAATATAAACAATGAACTAGTTGCAGTTTTTGAATATATGATAGTTGCAACTGTAATCACAGTGATGGGAGTTCAATTACTTTCTTCAATTGCAATTTTTTCAAGGACAATGTACCATATAATTCGTAAAAATCTTAATGAATCAGAAAACTTTATGAAGCATAATTAATCTCTTATTTCCTTCTTTCAATAGTTGTAAAACTTTAAATCGTGACTTAAAATCAGTTTAATTTATTTCATAAATTTTCTCCTCTTACTCAATGAATTCTTTTATTTTCATCGTTGAAGAGAATTCTAATAAAATCATTACTTTTGATGTGCCAAAATCTAATTTATTGTCTATATGAATGCAATTGACATAAATCTATAAAAACAAAATGCTGTATATTTACTTGAAAATTTTGAATCAATTAACCAATTAAAATTTATTAGAGTCAACTAATAGGTCGCCGCTGCTACAACTATTTCTAAAACTGCCTAGAAAGACATGTGCCATTTTTTCCCCACTTCCAAAGTAAGCCAACTTGGTCTCTCTCAAATTAGGAGGTAAGTCTTGAAGTTTTGACTTCGCTGACTTTCTTTTAAAATATAGCAATTAGCTTGGGTCTCTTAGAACCCAAAAGGCTCCAGCCTCCCTCTACAGAGTGGGTAGGCAATACACTTTTAGAAAATACAATTCTTTAATTTACTAGTGATTTTTATCTTTATGAGTCGAATTTTCAGAAAAGTACCATCCACCCCAGCCGATATAGTCTGATACCTTTAGGTGCCTAAAGACCCAAGCAAGTTGCCTGGACTCGAATGGTATCATCTAAAACATACTTATGAACTGGAGTTAATATCTAGCTGAAGCCAAGCTGGCTGCAACTTGGTGGGGAAGAAAAATGCGCAGATGCCCCCAGATAAGTGTTTGATCTGGCAAACTGGAGATGGTCGTTAAAAGGAAGACATATAATTAAGATAAGATAAATAGAGCTCATCATAATATAGGATTTTTTAAGCATGCTAAGGGTAGCCTTACATTTAAATCTTGCTATATTTAATTTGCATTCTTATGCATTCAATTCACACATATAGTATCCTTTATTTTATTACTATTAATATTAATATTACCCATTTTCTCTCAACCAATTATATGATAAGATAAAGCATTAATTATCGATCAATTCACAATTTGCATTCACAGTATTTAAAGTACTTTAATAGACATCATCATGATCTAAAGTTTTGGGAAAATTCAAACAATGCTGATTATTATTTAAAATTATAATTTCTATAATATATTAAATTTTTTAACTTCTATTTACTATACCTTTTGAAATTGTAAGTTAGTCTTTAAATAAAATCTGGATTCTTTAACAAATATAAAGCAGATATATTTGAAGGTGATGGCCATTAATCTGGGAATTGTGGGCTTTTTGAAGCATAAGACTAGGCACTTTTTCTTAGCTTCATGAATTGGAGTTTGATGATACTATATTCAAGCAAGAATGGGCTCCCTAGTGCCTTTTTTGATAGCACTAGTAGGCACTTTAGTGAATTTCTTTTTGGCTGATCAAGTATTAAGAAAGCAAAGCTTATTTTATTCTTTAACAGAATCAACATTCTATATAAAAGAATGTGTATAATTATTTTTGTCAACTATGCTTTTTGATTTTAGTTTTTAATAACAATAAATACAGTTAAAGACTTTATTGGCTGATTCTAAGCAAAATAAATAATTTATCCTTTAAAAATTGAGATTTTTCACCTTTAATCATTTACAGACATAATGAAAATTCTTCTGATTTTTATCGCCAAAATTTTGTTGACATCTGCTTATTGTCCGTATGATGGCGCGACTCATAGCAGTGGTATTGCTTACTGTGTTAATTCAAAAATGATTGATGCCAAAATATGTACAGGCTCAAATGCATGCCCTTCAGGATTTACTTCAGGTAAGAAATTGGTTATTATTTCTTGATGCTATCCAAATAGTGGAAATAGTGCAATTATTTTTGATTTGCAGTTCTCAAGTATCAAGGATTTAACCGCTACTTACATAGCAAGCTCAACTGATTCCTCTATAAAATTCCAAAATCCAGGCTCCATTTGATATATGTCTTCAACTCAAAATTCCCCTCTCCCAACTATTGACCGTGGTTTTTATTTTGCGACTACTTCAAGCACTTCTAATAGCAATGGCTTCATTCCTGGCTGCTATTTTACACTAAATATATGAATTAAGCCCCTTAATAGTGGTGAAATTTTAAACGTTATTTACAGCTCAACTTCTTATATAAGAATATGGGCTGATTCTTCAGGTGTGTATAAATTTACAATGTTTGTTTATGATTCAAATAATAATCAAGCCTCACAAACTGCAACTGCCACTATAAGCTATACGTCTTCATGACATACTGCTTCAATGATTATTAATCAATCTTCCTGTGATACAGCAAATATTTCTTTTTATATTGATGGAAACAATGTTGGGAACACAGCGTTTAGCAGCACAGAAGCAAGAGTTCCAAAGCTGGGCTATACATGGACTATTGGGAATACAAGCGGCGGGAATTCTTTCAGAGGGTTTATTTATTGGCTTCAAACAAGAGCGGATTGCGCTCAGAGCACTGCTGCCTTGACTGCTACTATTAATTGTGTTGATAACCAGTATTGGGATGGCTCTTCTTGCCAAAACTGTGACTCAAATTGCCCAACTTGGCCTTGGTGTATTAGAGGAACTGATTGCATTACTTGTAATGTCCTTGATTGCATTACTTGCAAAGGATATCCTCCATTAACGTGTATTAATTGCAATACAGGTGTAGTTCCTAATTGCTGTGATTATATAGGGACAGCTTGCTCACAAACCTGGACAAATACAGGGTGCACCACTGGAAATTTTTTGGTTGCGAATGTTTGCTTATATGCATGTCCATATGGCTTTGGAAATTGTGCAGCTGTTAATACAGCTGTTATAACGGCTGATTTTACAGGGACTTTCGCAGGAAGTTATGGAACTGCTCTGAAGACGGGTACAAGTTCTGCAAGCTATAATTATTGGAACTCTCCAGAATCTTCTGATCCAAAGCCAGCAAAAAATAGAGGAATTTACTTTGACTCTAATCAATATTTGAGCGGATCTATAAATTTGTCTAACACTTGGACTATGGCGATGTGGGTTTATGCAATATCTGGGACAATAATTAGTCACAGCACAAATAAGCTTGCTATTGATTCTAGTGGAACTGCCACTTTTTACTTAGAAAAATGGGATGGCTCATCTTCACCTTCAAGCTACTCTGTTTCGCAGTCTATAACTTCTTATACATGAACTTATATTTCCTATTCACTTGGCTTTGCTAATAAAGTCTCAACTATGACCCCATATCTCAACAAGATTGCAGGAACTCCAGCAACTATAACTGATTATATATTTCGGCTACCTCCAGCAGGAACATTATATATCGGCAAAGGGTCACCGAATTTCAATGGATTTATAGCTTACTTTATCCTTTGACAGGTGGCAATTAGTGATTTTTCTGCTTATTATAGTATCAATACATTGACAGGAGGCTCAGTATCATCTTTTTGGTCATGCGATTATATGTATTATTATGATGGATCTGCTTGTACATCGTGCTTAGATTCATCCTGCACAAATGGTTGTACTCGAGGGACGTCTTGCTATATCTGTGATGATTTTTTATGTGCTCAATGTTCGTCATTTTGGTCAGGGTCTTGCACACAATGCATTACTAACGCTTCTGGATCTCCATGCTCTTGTAATTCTGGATTTTATCAGCCTTATGTAAACCAAGCTTTATGCTCTGCTTGCTATGCAGGGTGTGCTCATTGCACAGGCTCATATTATTATTTATGCACCTCCTGCAGCTCCAGCTCTTATTTTTATAACAGCAAAATGTGTCTTCCAGATTGCCCTACAGGATATACAAAAAATACAGGCACAGGTAACTGTGATTTGTCTTCTATAATTCCACTTAGCTTATCTTTTAGCAATCAAATATTGCTTGACCAGCTATCTGGAAAACAAGTAGGATCTTCATTTTCTAACTCTTACCCTACTTATGATTCGAATGATCCAATTCCAGCATATCTCAGAGGATACTATTTTAATTCCAATAGTTATTTAACTACAATGTTTATGCTTGCTCCAAATTTTTCAATTTCTCTATGAATAAAGGCTACATCAAGCGGAATGGTTATAACAAAATACGTATCAACAACCCAGTGGTTTGTTCAGATTTTATCTTCAGGTTGTCCAAAACTTTCTCTCCTCTTAATGGATTCTTCAAGCACTGTTTCAGTTATAGGATCCTCAAATGTGCTTAACAACTGATTTTTCATATCATTTGATAGCAAAATTAATTCTGATGGAACAACCACAATAAGTTCTTATATTGATGCTGCTTCTCAGGTTGTTTCTACATCTTTAAGCCCACTTTATTTATTGGACAGCAAAACAGGAAACTTTTACATTGGGCTTTATAGCGGTGGGTTTATTGGTTTTTTGTGGGAACTAAAAATTTACTGCCAAAGTAATCATGCATTAGATGACTGGCAAACTGCCGGATGCTCAGGTAGCTGTACAAAGTGTCCAGCAGATTTTAGTTGCCCAGACAATTGTCCATTAACTGGCTATTATGATGGTTCTCCTTGTGCGAGTTGTATAAATACATGTAATCAAGGATGCAGAAACTCTGATTCTTGTAACCTTTGCAAGACTAAAGAATGTGCTACATGTACTGAGTTTACAGGAACAAATTCATGCTTAACTTGTATTACAAATGCTGTTAGTGATGGAAATGGAGGCTGCACTTGTGCTTCTAATGCTTTCTGGGTGTCTTCAAGCCAAACTTGTGAAATTTGTGATGCTCTTTGTTCGACTTGCTTAAAAACAACTTATTTTGAATGTTCAAATTGTTCAGGAATCAATCAATTAGCAGGGAGTGTATGCCTTAATGAGTGTCCATATAGCACTTCTTGCTCAACAGTAACGGCTGCAGTGATTGATCAATCTTTTGATACAGATTTTCAAGGGTCTTATGGAATTTTTACAACAGGAACAAGTGCAGCAACTTTTCAGTTTTCCAGCAGCCCTGAAAGCGTTGATCCAATCCCTGCATATAAACGAGGCTTATATTTTGATGGAACTATGTATTTATTATCCTCAACAACTGTTTATATTTCTCATAGTTTTTCAATAGGATTATGACTATATGTAATCACTAATGGTGATTTATTGCAAAAGCAAAGTCTTTTGAAGTTGACGTCTACAGGATCTATAGAAGCAACAATGATAGATCCAGCTCAAGTAACTTCTTCTCAGACATTGGCACCAGGTTTATCATTTACTGGCTGGGCTTATCTGTCAGTCACTTTTGAATATTCACTAGGAGGTACAACCCTTACGATTTATGTAAATGGAGTTTCAAGTTCAACAAGTAGTATAACAAAAAAAATTTACAGAGACCAACCATCGACCTATCTAATACTAGGTAAAAGCAATAATCCTGGATTTGTCGGCTTTATTTATTATTTTCAGCTCTGAAATACAGCAATTTCAGGATTTCCAGCCATTATAAGCAGTTTTACATTTTGTGACTCAGGGCAAGGGGCATCTTGCTTATGAGCCTGTGATCTTTCTTCTTATAAAAATGGAGCTTCTATCTCTGCTTGCAGTTCTTGTACCAATGGATGCAGACGGTCTAGTACTTGTAATATTTGTGATGACCCGCTATGTATAACTTGCACAGGATTTGATTCTGGTAAATGCACTCAATGTGATCCCAGTGTAACTTTATCTTCAGGACTTTGCTTATGTAATGCTGGATTCGGAAGATCCACTGATGGCTTATCATGCGCTTCTTGCTTTAGTGGATGCTCGTTATGCTTAGCTGTAACCTATAATAAATGCACAGCATGCAGTTCTGGGTACTTCTTTGCTAATACTGGACAGTGTCTTGTTGAGTGCCCATCTGGATATACCCAAAATTCAGGGGCGAAAACTTGTGATTGGGCATCAAATTTAGGAATTAGTCTTGATTTAACAGACCAAGTTAGGCTAGACATCGTTTCTGGCTTTAATGTTGGGAATTCTAACACAAATACTTATTCTGGTTTGGCGTCATCTGATTTGAATGATCCTATACCTTCTTATAAAAGAGGGTACTATTTTTATAAAAGTGATTATTTATCCTCTACAGTCATGATAGCTCCATCATTCACCATCTCTTTATGAATTAAGCCTATGGACCATGGAATTTTGATGACTAAATACACTTCTGCTGAAATTCTCAAAATTGAAGTCGACACATCAGGATTTCCAGTGCTTTCAATTGTTTTTGATGATTCATCAACCCAAACTTTAACTACCTCCACAAGCCTTATATTAAGTTGGCATTTTTTAAGCTTTACATGCCAAGTCCAAGATGATGGAAAATCAATTGTAAAGCTGTATATCGATAATTCAGCATCTTTCAGTTCTATCACTTCAGTATCTTCTACTTATTTTAAAGATACTAATGCAGGGTCACTCTATGTTGGAAATGATGAAACTTTTGGGACTTCAGGATTATATGGATTTTTAGCAAGATTAATGATATATAACGCTCATAATTATAGATCGGATGATTATGCAACTTCTTCATGCACAACTGGCTGTTCTGCTTGTCCTTCCAATCATCAGTGTCTAAGTGATTGTGCAGTAAATGAGTATCCAGATAGCTGCACTGTTTGCAAGACTGGTTGCAGTGAAGGATGTGTTAATGGCTTAACATGCAGACTATGCAGAGATAAAGAATGCTTATCATGTACCACTTTTTCAGGAGAATGCTCAAGTTGTATTACAAATGCTCATAAAGTAAATACCCATTGTGAATGTATTGCTAATACTATTTGAGACTCAGATAAGTGTGAACCTTGTGATACAATGTGCTTGACATGTTCAACTCTTAAATATAATGGTTGTCTCACATGTATTTCCAGTTACTATCTAATACAATCATTCTGTATGCCATTTTGTCCTACTGGGTATATTATAAATGGTGGTAACTGTGATAGCGATCCAAGTTATTCAAATTATTTTATATTTAACTTGATGCCTCATCAAATAAAAGATATTGTTATTGATTTGAAGTCAAATATTCATGTATTAACAGGGAAGGATAACAAATTTTATCCTGTTTATGACTCAACTGATCCTATAGCAGCTATTTATAGAGGTTATTATTTTTCTGGTTCATCTTATATGCAGTTGCCTCCTTATGCAGGCGCCACTTCTCCATTGCTCACATTTTCGCCAAATTTTGTTATATCCGCATGAATAAAGCCTATTTCAAGTACAGGAGTAATCTTTTCCAAGCAAGTCAATAGTAGTCCTTTTAAAAAATATATTAGTTTGGAATTGATAAACAAAGCCCCTTCACTTACTTTAACTCTAAAAGATTCTAATATAAAAACTTTTACAAGTGCTAATCCATCATTAGAGGCTACTCTTTCTCAATGAAATTTCATATCGGCAAGCTCCAGCATAAGTGCTACACCCCAACAAATTATTAGTTTAGTTACAAATGGAATAGTCGATACATCCAGCGATTTAGGTTCAAGTTGGTTAAGTGATTTAGAAAATTCGTTTTTAATCACAATTGGGGCAGGCTATATTAGCCCCTCAACCTTAGCGTCATTTTTTAATGGTTTTCTATGAGATCTCAAAATTTATAACACACTAATAGCAGTCAGCGGTTTAACATCAAGCACTTGCAGTGGATGCTCTCTATGTCCAATCGATAATTCAAATTCTTGTCTGGATAGTTGCGATATAGATCAATATTGAAATGGTAACAGCTGTGTCACATGCTCATCTGGATGCTTAATGAAGGGTTGTGTAAGAATTGATAAAAGTTGCAATCTCTGCAAAGATACATTATGCGAAGTATGTGATGATTATACAAACACATGCATCACCTGTAAAACACACGCAACTTTAATCAGTACAAGTTGTCAATGCAATTCAGGATACTTTTTGGATAGCACCAATGAAAGCTGTAGTGCGTGTGATGCTTCTTGCAAAACTTGTACATCATCAAATTCATTAGACTGTCAGACATGCTCTAATGGATTTTATAATGTATCGGGAATTTGCACAAATAGCTGCCCGTTAGGATATTCTCCTTCTGGAGGTGTTTGCGTATTGGTTCAAGAAAAAATTTTTGACTTGGATCTGAATACTCTGAATGGAGTAGTTTATGATAAGGTAAACTCGATTCCTGTTATAACTGGATCAACTAAGCAATTTTATCCCAATTATGAAACTGATGATCCTATTCCTGCTTATTTAAGAGGATTTTATTTAAATGGAGAGGCTTCAGTTTTGAGAATGCCTGAATATTCAAATTATTTATCACCAAGACTCGTAATTACCTCTACCTTTACAATTTCTATATGAGCAAACACAGAAACCTCATATGGCACTCTATTGTCAAAGCAGAATATTTCTGACAGTTATTCAACGTTATATTCCACCTCCTTGATGAGCAGCCAAGCATCAATTTCATTTAACTTAAGCTCATTTCAAATATTTTATATGTGCAATCGGCTAATTAATAGCTACGAATGGAGTCACATAGTATTTACATTAGAATTGACTCAAAACAGTTATAGTAAACTGTCTTGCTATATAAATGGATTATCTGACACACAAGGGCTCACAGTATATGGGATTTTTCAGGATAAAGGTCCTCATACCACAATGTCTATAGGCGCTCAGCTTAGTTCCGGATCAGTTTTTAATTTTTATAAAGGCTTTATTTATAGTATACAGATATTTAATTCACTAAAATCGATATCAAGCCTTTCAACAGCCTCTTGCACTGAAAGCTGTAGCGTCTGTCCAACAAGCAAAGCATGCATACCGAATTGCAAAATAAATGAATATTGGAGTGGTCCAGCCTATAATAAATGTTATCAGTGTAATGCAAAATGCAAGAAAACCTGTCGAGACTGAAGATCGACTTGCTCTCTTTGCGATAATTTATTATGTGATTCTTGTAATGATTATTCATCTGCTGGATGCACATTATGCAAAGAAAATTCTATCAATCCTAGTTCTTGCATTTGCGATATATACTATGTACTTGATTATTCTAACAATAGTTCTTGTATTCCAGTGGAAGCAGGTGGATTTAGAGGTCCTGATGGAAAATTATATCCATGTCCTAGCTTATGCACTTATTGTGAATCCTCTACAAAATGCAATTCTTGTGTAGATAACGCCAGCCTTACAAATGATCTATGCTACTGCAATTTAGGCTACAATGGGACAAAAAACTGTACATTAGTTCCTTTTTCAATAAAACTGACCGTTCTTTCAGACAATTCTCTATACTTTACTTTTTCTGAAAGTCTTGCTAACAGTCTCTCTACAAATGATTTTATTATAAAAATTCAAAAGCAAGGAGAGGTTTCATATAAAATGGAGGAGGTGAATAGCACCTGCTATTATATTTCTCTAGTTATTTCTAAAGAAATATCTAAAGGCACATTAGCTACTGTAGAATTCTCAAATCTAACAGATATAAGATCAATATCAAACGGCATCTTAAATTCTTCAGATATTTCTGCACCACTCAATTCTTATGACCCAGCTCCTTACTCTGCAGCAGTTGAAGCAATTACGTCAAAAGCAGCAGCTGGGGTTCAAGCTGCTATTGCTGGAGCTGTTGCCTTATCAATAGTAAATCCAAACCCTAGTTCTTTATGAAGTATGATAAACAGCTTACAAATTCTGAGTTATTTGACTTTATCAGGAATTCCTATGTCATCCAAAATGTACACGTTTTTGAATAATTTGAATTCCTTTAATTTGTTCCCAAATATATTTACGTATATAATTGATAAAAATGAAGGAAATACTCCATATTCCCAAGCTCAAGATTTTGGGTTTGATAGTGATTTGATTTTAATAACCCAAGGCAATGATTTTACAATAATTCTTGCTTCATTATCAGCTCTACCTGCAGTTTTCTTCTTTTCACGATGCTCATTTAGGTGAATTGGCAAAAAGTTTATGAAAACAGTAAAAGTTTATCAATTTGGATTTTATTTGAGATTTTGAATACAGTGTTACCTTGAACTAGGAGCTGCAGCCAGTATTGGCTTAATTACTTTTGGACTCAACAATTTCACGCAAATTACTAATTTTATTTTATGTTTAGCTGTTTATATATTACTAGTTATAACTCCACCGGGATATTTCTGGTTCTCTTATAAAAATAAAAATCGAATCCAGTCGAGAGAAAAGAGCTTCACAGAATTATTTAGTTCCTTTTTTTATGAATTCAGAGTCGATAGAGGTCTCCTTGCAACACAGTATTATTTTGTATTCTTTATAAGGAGATTTATCTACATAATAAACTTGATATTTTTAAGGGAATATCCACAAACTGAAGTCACAATAAATATTGTTCTTTCCTTAATGACTATCTTGCATCTGATCTTTTTCTGGCCTTTCGAGGACCCAGTTTTGCAAATCAATAATTTATTGACTGAAATTATGATTTGCTTAGTTATGAGCTCTACATCAGTTTATTTATTCAATATAGAGCAAGAAATTGTTTCGACAATTGAAAATGCCATTGTAGCTATTGTGATAGGAGTTATGATAATTCAATCATTTTCTTCAATAGCTATTTTTGCAAGAACTCTATATGGAATTATCCATCATAAGCTAACCAAAGCTGGAATTATGAGAAACAGTATCCAACCATTAAATGATAGCCATAAAAAAATTGAAAAATAATCGATTAAAATTATTTAAATGATTTAATTATCATGTTTCGCATTTTATATTTTTAAATTACGCTTATACTTATGCTTTCTATTTGAATGTATGAATGTCTGTATCAGTTTGAAAGCAAAGAAAAACAATTTTAATATGATTATGATGATTAATTGAGGAATCTATTGCTTTTAAAGTTAAGCTCTCTGTAGTTAATCCTATTTAGAAAATGATTAATATTTTAATTGTTTTAGCCTTCTATAATTAATAGTAACAATCAATAAAAGAGCATAAGCTATATTTTAAATTGATTAGTAATCTCTGCATATTTTAATGCTTATGATTCGGCCTCAAATTCGCTAATTATTGAGTCAACCAAATCCCAAGCATAAGCAACTATCACTATAATTTCTGATATATCCATTTTAAATTTAAATTTTAGCTCTTTATTATGTATGATGAAGGCTCTATAAATTCTCAGTTACCTGATTCTATCTAGGATCTCTTTTTCTGGTAAAATAATACCTTTTTTTATAGAACTTATAGTATTCTAATATTACTTTTTATTTTGTTTTAAGAATGCTATTTATATAGTAAACTTAGTTTTTTAAGAGATTATCTTTCATCATCGCCCATAAAATGCTTTCGTATTATTGAAGCTCTTGGAGCATTTTTCTTAATTCTAATTTTTTCTATCTTTCTTTCTCCATTCTTCAATTCCTTTTTCAGTTCCTACTTTAGTTTCTTCTCTAATTGATTTTCCCCTCTCAGTCTATCTGATCTCAATGCTAGGTCTTTTCAATTATTTGCTTTTTTCTTTGTCAAATTTGTTTCTTTCTTCAGCAACTACTCTATCATACTACACTATTTCCCATCAACTTTTGGCTACCACTGTTTTTTTTTGGCTGAGCTTCTATTCCACCGCTAATGAGCTGTAGCTTAGGATAAGCTCCCTAAATTTAGTCACTGTTTGCTCCAATTCTTCCGAATCAATCATCACTCATTCGGTTCTATCTCCTTATCTCAGCATCAATTTTATCAGACTCTCTTCCGATATCGGAGATGAGCTTTGAAATATTAAAGTAACTAGGTTATGGCGAATAAGATGTAGAGGAAGCATGAATATGTGTGAAGGCTACTTTGCGCATTCTCTTGATATTTGCAAAAGGAGGCCCTCCGAAGAAGGAAGATCATAGCAGAGAAAATCGAAGAAGAGATGCTCCATTCTTATCAAGCTCGATTATATTATCCTCCTCTTTGTTGGAGTTATATTAAAATACTATCCATATTAACTAATTACTTTCGAATTTCATTAACCTCACTCAATCTCTACCTTTTTCTTGAGCGGAGTTTTGATGGAGTTTACCTGATGAATTTCGTTATCAGAAAAAAAGTAAAATATTATCCACAGATTGGCTTGACTATCAATATTATTGTTCTTTATCTCAAATTTAAATAAATAATTTAGTTACTGAAATATTTGTACACTTAAAATTGAAATAAGTTCCCTTCTTTAGTGGTAGAATCTATGTTTATTCAAATCATATGATAAAAAATACCCAGTAGTGAGGAAATAATCTTAAGAAGCATTATCTTATGTTATATATTTAAGTTGAAGAATAGACTAATTAAAATTTAATATCATGTATTCATAAGTATTTGTTTTAGCTCTTTCTTTAAATCCATTGTGAATAACCAAAATTACTTTTTCTATAATAATTGTGATACTAAAATAAGCTTATAGTAAATAAAAAGTTATAAATTTATGTTGATGTGGCTTATACTAGCATGATACCTTATACTACTGTTTTATTAAATCTATGATTAAATAAACTTGAATGATGATGTGCTATATAGTTCGTGATCAATGCAAGTTAAGGAGGATAATGCAGGATTTATAAAGAGAGATAGAATCTGTTAAAAAGCACTTAAAGTAATAATAACTAATGCTAGTAAAAGTAGTCATTTTGATTTCTTATAAAAATAAAAACAGTTTCATCAATATAAAAAATGCTTTTCTTGAATGGAATTCAATATTAAAACTCTTCCATATTTTTAGCTACTTCATAACAAATTTAAATAATCCATTCATTTTTAAAGAGTAAATAAATTTTGGTAAAAGAGAAACCACTGAAATAATTCACCAAAGTTTAATGATTGAATTTTTAATTTAGACACAAAATAATGACTTCCTGCTAAATTCAGACTATGCATATTGATTTTACAATATTTGATAAAATGTACAAAATTTTGAATAATAAAGAAACTTTAAATGACGTCATTAATTTTATTCTTAAAATTTTAAAATCTCTCCCAATTAAAGTTGACAAAATATAATCATTCCTGTAAGTTTTAGCGATATAGTTAGGATCCAGTCATATTTTAGTAATAATATATAAAAATCTGAGATTAAGACTTAAATTGATAATTATTATAGCAGATCATTTTGCACAGCCTTTTTTATTTAGGCAATAAAAATAGTCCTAAATATTGCCTAATCTTTGTGCTTGAAAGAATTTAAACAGTCAAAAAAATATCAAATTAATAAAGCGTTTTAAAATTTAAAATAATTAGTTCGAAAATTCCAACTGATGTTTGCTAAAATTATAATAATTCTGATTTTAGAAATATTATATTTGCTAAAGTCTTTTGTTGCTATGCTGTACAACATATATCTCACATTTTATTGAGCATGGATAAGGAGGGTATTTATAAATTAAAAGTTTTAATTCTGCTCAGTTCAAGAGTGATGGCATCATCCATTTTTTATAAACTCAGCTCCAGATGTAGATTTCACTTTATACCTCTTCTCTTGAGAATATAAAGCTCGATCTTTTGCGAAACTAAATCATTTGAGAATATTTTGATAAAAGCTTTTAACTGACTAATCTATTATTCCCATATTTATCTGGCTTCATAATAGTAAAATGCCATATTTCAATGAGGTTTTTAGTTTCTATTTTCTTCCCCACACCTTTCAAAGGTATTATAAAAATTCTAATTCTTCACAAATAATTATAATTCAATAGTTTTATTAAAAGATTTAATTATTTTAAAATTTTTATTTCTTAGACGTCATTGAAATTATCCATAAATAAAAATGATAGGGATCTTTATTTTAATCATTCTCGTTAATTTGGCTCTTTCAACATGCCCATATGATAGCTTAACTGTTTCTGGGCAGATCAGCTGCAATAAGCCGAAATTCATGGTTGACTCCAAAATATGCGCCTATATGTGTCCTTCCCTTTTTCCTTCAGACTCGCAAAATTGCGGCACATGCTATAACTATTGTAGCAAGCCTAGTGGAGTGAATGCGATTTTATTTACTTTAAATTTTTTTGAGGTTCAAAATTTATCATTAGATCGCATAGAGGACTCATCAGGCTCTGATACAGAATTTTTAAATCCAGGAGGAGTTTCATATAATAATCCAATTGAAAATTCTCCTCTTCCAACCTTAGATAGAGGCTTTTATTTTGCTCAAACATCTGCTATTACTTGCAATAAAAACTTCATACCAGGGCTCTATTTTACTTTGGATATGTGAATAAAACCTCTTCAAAATGGAGATATTTTAAATGTTAAAGCGGGCTCAAATGTATATATACGCATATGGGTAGATAACGGCTTTTATAATTTTGAGATTAATTACCGAGATTCCAGCGTATCTCACACCACAGCACGCCATGTTAGCACTGCTTCTTATTCTTCATCTTGACATTACACCTCACTATATTTCAATCAGATTAATTGCAATACGTGCGAAATGGGAATCAAAATAAATAGAAATTCAGCTGGCTCTACAACCTTGAGCATATGCGAATTGAGCGTTTTTCCTGGAACTAATATATGAACCATTGGAAAGAATTTAGGAGGAGCATCATTTAGAGGCTTTCTTTACTGACTTCAAGCAAGAGTTGATACTGATGATGGAAATCCAACTATAACTCCTACAATTGAGTGTTTGGATAAACAATATTGAGATGGAACTTCTTGCCAAAACTGTGACGCAAATTGCCAAACTTGGCCTTGATGTATTAGAGGGAGCGATTGTAAAGTTTGCTATACATCGGATTGCATCACTTGCAGTGGGTATGCTTCTGATATGTGTTCTTCATGTACTACAGGAATTATTCCTAGATGCTGTGATCATTTAGGGACAGCTTGCACTCAAACCTGAGCAAATACAGCATGCAATAATGGAGTTCCTGATAATGCTGGGGTTTGCTTGTATGGGACTCCATATGGATGGTCAAATTGTGGAGGAAATTCTTGTTTTACTGTGTTAACAGCAGATTTTAATGCTCCTTTTACTGGAATTTATTCCTCGTCGTTGATTTCAGGCACGAGTTCTGCAACCTATAATTATTGAAATAGTGCAGAAATTTCTGACCCATTTCCAGCAAAAAACAGAGGACTTTATTTTAACTCTAATCAATTTTTGAGTGGATCTATAAATTTATCTAATACTTGGAGCATGGGCATATGAGCTTTTGCTATATCTGGGACTATAATTAGTCACAGCACTAATAAATTTACAATAAATTCAAGTGGCGCTATTAATTTTGATTTAGAAAAATGAGATGGGACATCTGCAAGCTACTCTGCATCAGTATCTATAACTTCAAATAAATGAAGCTACATTTCTTACTCAGTTGGATTCGCGAATAAAGCGACAATCATAACTCCATACCTTAATAATGTCGCTGGAACTGCTGTTTCAGTCACAGATTATGTTTTTAGACTTGCAGATGGACAAAAACTATATATAGGTAAGGGATCTTCAAATTTGAATGGATTTATTAGTTATTTTCAGCTATGAGGAACAACCATTTCAGACTTTTCAATTTCTTATAATCTTTATGGGTTTACAGGAAGTTTAGTATCAACATTATGGTCATGTTATTATTCACACTATTATGATGGAAGCGTATGCCAGCCATGTTTAGGCACTTGTACAATGGGCTGCACAAGAGGGACGTCTTGCTATATATGTGATGATTTTTTATGCTCTCAATGTTCATCGTTTTCATCAGGAGCTTGCACTTCTTGTATTTCTAATGCTTCTGGGACTCCATGTCAATGCAATTCTGGCTACTATCAGCCAATAAACCAAGCTCTATGCTTAGCTTGCTATTCTGGATGTGCTACTTGTACAGGCTCTCTGTATTCTTCATGCACCTCCTGCAATTCAGGGTATTTTTTATATAATAGCATGCTATGCCTTCCTAACTGTCCTACAGGGTATGATGAGATTTCTTCTACAAATAACTGCTATTTTTCGTCAGATATCGGGCTAAGTCTAAATTTTTATGACGTGATAAAACTTGATTATATTTCAGGGAATCAAGTAGGTGCTACTAATAATGTTTATCCTGTTCGTGAGACATCTGACCCATATCCGTGGTATCTGCAAGGTTATTTTTTCAAATCAGATAGTTATATACTCACAAAAACTGTTATTGGCCCATACTTTACAATATCTATATGAATAAATCCACTGTACATTGGGCCAGTAGTAACTAAAAAAGTGTCTGGGAATATGATTTTTGGTCTCGACTTTAGTGGCTGATATCCATGTCTTTCCTTGGTGCTAAGTGACTCTTCATCAGTTTATGTTAAATCAGCTCAATTAGTTTCATCACAAGTATGGAGCTTTATTGCTTTTACTGGGAAAATCGAAGCAAGTAGTGCAGTGACAATAACGTCTTTTTATAACTCATTGACAACAGCGTCAGCTACTTCCTCAACTAAAGCTTATTTCAAGGATAAAAGTATTGGCACACTTTATATAGGAAAGGCAAATACTGGATTTACTGGTTCTTTGTACGACGTAAACATTTTTAACTCAGAAAATTTTAAATTTAGTGACTATACGACCATAGGTTGCGCATCTCCATGCACTCAATGCCCTAGTGATCACAATTGCCCTAGGTCATGTCAAGTTCTTTGATTTTATAATGGATCAACATGTGAAAATTGTAGCGGATCATGCACTACTGGATGCAGATATAGCAGTTCTATCGGCTCATGCACCCTTTGCAAGACTCCACAGTGCTATCAATGCGAATCTTATTCTGGCCCTTGTTCTAGTTGTATTCAAAATGCAGAAAGTGATGGATCTGGAGGATGCAAATGCAAAGCAGATACTTTTTGGAACTCAGGCTCTTGTACGTTTTGTGATAAACTTTGCTCAAATTGCAAATGAGATGCTCTATTTGAGTGTACTTCATGTATTGCTGGTATGCAAATAATAAACGACATATGCTTAAATGACTGTCCGTATGGCTACGGAGCTTCTTGCACAGTAGTCTCAACTGTGATAATTGACCAACTATTTGATATAGATTTTCAAGGATCTTATGGAATATTTACCACTGGGACTTCTTTTAGCACATATCAGCCTTTTACATCACCTGAATCTGCTGACCCTATACCTGCATATAAAAGAGGCCTTTATTTTGATGGAAACATGTATTTATTATCCTCAATTTCTGTTTATCTTTCACATAGCTTTTCAATGAGTGTATGAAGTTATGCAGTAACTGATGGAGATATTATATGAAAAATAAGCTGCAAGTGAATACAAAAGGCGCTGTTTATGTAGGTGTTGAAGATAACTTACAAACATCTTCTGTAAGCGGAACGATAGGAGTAAATTCTCCGCTTAAAAAATGAAACTACTTATCTATTGTTGTAGCTTATACATCAAGTGGGTCTATTCTTATATATTATTTAAATGGAAGCTCTGTTTGAACAAAGGCTCTTCCCAGTTTGATCTTCAGAGATCAGCAATCCACTAAATTGCAATTAGGAAAAGGCAGCAGTACTGGATTTATTGGGTTTTTATATTATTTTCAGCTGTGAAATGTGAGAATTACTGATTTTCTAAGCATCATGAATGAATACACATTTTGTGGAGCTGGGCTGAAAGGTTCTTGTTTACCAGAATGCATATTTTCGAAATATCCAAATGAATCTTCTTGCTTAGATTGCAGCTCATGCCCAAAAGGATGCGTAAGAGAAAATAATTGTAATATTTGCTATGATACACTATGCTTAGTTTGCACAGGATTTGGAGCAGCAAAATGTTCCCAATGCGTTGCCAATGCATATTTGTCTTCTGGATTGTGCATTTGCAGTGCTGCCTTTGGGCTAACTTCTAATGGACTTTCATGTGCTACATGCCCTATCGAGTGTTCTCTATGCACAGAAGCAAGCTATCAAAAATGTACTTCATGTGTGTCAGGATTTTTTTTATTTAGTTTAACTGGACAATGCTTAAGCGAGTGTCCAAGCGGCTATAGTAAAAATACAGTCCTACGAAAATGTGATTATACGTCGAATATAGGGATTAAATTTGATTTAACAGATAAGATACACCTTGGGATAGTTTCTGGATTCAATGTCGGCAATAACAATGGTAATAATTATCCAAATTTTGATGATAATGACCCAATTCCTGCCTATAAAAGAGGTTACTACTTTAAATTTAAAAATTATTTAACATCTAGTGTAATGATTGCACCTTCATTTACAATTTCTATATGAGCTAAACCACTCGCAGCTGGAATCTTAGTAACTAAATACACTGTAAGTGCTATCTTCATAATTACTGTAGACTCATCAGGATATCCATCTCTCTCAATCAAATTTTCTGATTCTTCAACTAAAACTTTAACAGCTTCTACAAGCATTTTAAACAGCTGAAAGCTTTTAAGCTTCACAGGACAAGTTCAATCTGATGGCAAAACAATTTTGAATCTCTTTATAAACTCTGTTTCTATTACATATATTGCAACTTCAAATTTAATATATTTCAAAGATACTCTTTCAGGAACTCTTTATATAGGAAATGATCAAACTCTTGGAACTTCAGGACTTCATGGATTTTTGTCTCGGTTAATGATATTTAATTCTTATAATTATCAAGCTGAAGATTATGATAATTCTTCTTGTGGGGCTGGCTGCTCTGTTTGTCCTTCAAATCACCAATGCTTAAGTGAATGCGATTTTGATAAATATCCAGATAGCTGCACAGCTTGCTCAGACTGTAGTAAAGGATGCATTAATAATTTATCATGCAACCTTTGCAGGGATAAAGAATGCTTATCATGCACAACCTTCTCAGGAGAATGCACAAATTGCATTGCAAATGCTTATAAGCCAGTTGATCATTGTAAATGTCTTGAAAATGCTATATGGGTACCAAGCTCTCAGAGCTGTGAAATGTGCAATCCTATTTGTCTTACTTGTTCTAATGAAAAATTTAATGGTTGTCTTGAATGTATATCAGGCCATTATCTAGTTCAATCAATATGTGTTTCATTTTGTCCAACTGGATATGTTTTAAATGGCAGTAGTTGTGGCATTGATTCTAACTATTTAGATCATTTTGTATTTAATTTGATGCCACATCAAATAAAAGACATTGTTTATGATTTAAAGTCAAATATCCCAATTCTCACAGGCAAAGATAATAATTTTTATCCTAATTATGACCCTACTGATCCAATCCCAGCTATTAATAGAGGCTACTATTTTACTGGGTCATCTTATATGCAGCTTCCCCCTTATCCAGGTACTATATCACCCCTGTTTACTTTCACCCCAAAATTTGTGATAACAGCTTGGATAATGCCAATATTGGATACAGGGGCTATTTTTTCTAAACAGGACAGTAATGGGCCATTTAAAAAATTCATCAGTCTTGAATTGATAAATAAAGCTCCATCTCTCACTTTGACTCTAAAAGATTTTTCAACAATAACTTATACAAGCTCTGATCCTTTAGTAGAGACTACCCTTTCTCAATGAAATTTTATATCTACGATTTCAAGCATAAGTTCTGCATCTGAGCAAACTATAAGTTTAGCTATAAATGGGTTTAGCGACACATCAAGTGATTTAGGTGCAAGCTGGCTGGCTGATTTAGAAAACTCATTTTGAATTACAATTGGGGCATGCTATGCTAGCCCTACATCTTTAGTTTCATTTTTCAATGGATTTTTATGAGATCTGAAAATTTATAATGCACTTTTAGCTGTTCCTTTAGTATCAAGCATTTGCAATGGATGCTCATTATGCCCAATCGATAATTCTAATATTTGCTTAAATAATTGTCTTATAGATACCTATTGGGATGGTAACAGTTGTGCATCGTGCTCATCTGGATGTTCAAATAAAGGCTGCGTAAGAGCTGATAAAAATTGCAACCTTTGCCAAGATGCCATATGTGAAGAGTGCGATGACTATACAAGCACATGCATTGCCTGCAAGGCGAACGCAAGTTTAATAGGAATAAATTGCCAATGTAATCCTGGATATTTTTGGAATGAAAATAATGAAGACTGCGAATTATGCGATATTGCCTGCAAAACCTGCACATCTTCCAGTTCTTCAGGCTGTTTAACTTGTGCAAATGGATATTTTGAGTCATCAGGAACTTGCAGAGCTAGCTGCCCGATAGGATATTCTGAATCTGGAAGCGGATGTGTGCTAGTAAACGAGATAATATTTGACTTAGATTTAAATACTTTAAATGGAGTCATTTATGATAAGGCAAGCTCAATCCCAGTTATAACTGGATCAACTGAGAAGTTTTATCCAGAGTATGAAGCTGATGATCCAATCGCTGCATATTTACGAGGGTTTTGATTTAATGGCAAATCTTCAGTTTTAAGACTACCAGAGCACTCAAATTATTTATCTCCAAAGTTGGTAATTGCACCTACCTTTACCATTTCTATATGGCTAAACATCGATACGGCATTTTCCTCGATCTTATCAAAGCACAGCATTTCAAATAATTTTTCAACCCTCTATTCAGTCTATTTAATAGGCAATAAACCATCAATTTCTCTTACCATAGGCTCAACTCCATTCTTTTATCAGTGTCAGGTCATGCTTAATAATTATGAATGGAGCCACATTGTATTCACACTAGAAAATAGCCAGGATGGACACAATAAACTATCCTGCTATATAAATGGAGTCACTGATTCTTCTACAACCATAGGATCAGGAACCTTTATTGATGAAGGCCCTCATACTGCAATGGCTATAGGAGCTCAGATTAACTCGCAAGGGGTTTATAATTTTTATCAAGGATTTATTTATAGCATACAGATATTCAATAAAGCAAAAATAATATCAAGCTTTTCTACAACATCTTGCACTGAAAACTGCAGTGTTTGCCCGACAAGTAAAATTTGCATTCCAAACTGCAAAATTAATAAATATTGGAGTGGGCCAGCCTATAATGAATGCTATCACTGTAATAATAAATGCACAAAAAGTTGTAGGAACTGACGAGATACATGCTCTCTTTGTAGTCATTTATTGTGTAAAGACTGCATAGATTATTCTTCTGGAGGTTGCATGGCTTGTATTGAAAATGCTATAAACATTGATTCATGTATTTGTGATGCAAATTACGTACTGGATACTTCGAATAATAGCACTTGCATTCCTATTATGCCTGGCGGTTTCAGAGGTATAGATGGAATTTTTTACTCTTGTCCAAAGCTATGCACTTTTTGTGAGTCGCTTATAAAATGCACAACTTGTGTAGAAAATGCAAGCCTTGAAAACGATCTCTGTTACTGCAATCTAGGGTATAATGGGATAATATCTTGCTTATTAGTTCCTTTTACAGCTAATCTTACAGTTTTCTCTGATAATTCTCTTTGTCTTACATTTTCAGAGAGCCTAGTCGCAGATTTAACTTTATATGATTTTATTGTAATAATTGAAAAGCAAGGAGAAGCTTATTGTAAATTAGAAAAAGTGAATAGTACCTGCTATTATATTTCATTGGATATTAAAGCGGCACTTTCCAAAGACACCTCAGCTATTTTTAAATTTGTAGATCTAAAAGAAATAAGATCTATATCAAATGGAATCTTAGGCTCATCAGATTTTCCTCTAGTTTTGAACGCTTATGACCCAGATCCATACTCCCCAGCAATTGCAGCAGTTGCGTCACAATCTACAGCAGCAGCTCAGTCAGTTGTTGCTGGAGCTCTTGCATTGTCATTTGTAAGTCCAAACCCAGGCTCGTTATGAAGCATTATGAGCAACTTGCAAATTCTTAGCTATTTAACTTTATCAGGAATTCCTCTCTCATCTAAATTGAGCACATTTTTGAATAATTTGAATTCTTTTGACTTATTCCCAAATATTTTTGCTTATTTAATAGATCAAAAAGAAGGAAATACTCCATACACTCAAGCAGTCAATTTTGGATATAACACTAACCTGATTTTAATAAACCAAGGTAATGATTTTACATTGCTATTAGCTTCTGTTGCAGCTCTACCAATATTTTTATATTTTTCTCATTGCTCTCATAGATGAATTAGTAAAAATCTTTTAAAGACTATAAAATCGTACCAGTTTTCTTTCTATTTAAGATTTTGGATCCAATGCTATCTTGAATTAGGAGTAGCTGCTAGTATAGGAGTTATTGATTTTGAGTTTAGCAATCCAACTCAAATTGCTAACTTTATTATCTGTGCAGTAGTTTGTTTATCAATGATTATTACTCCAGGTGTTTATTTTTGGTTTTCTTATAAAAACAAAAATAGAATATTGTCACGTGAGAAAACATTTTTAGCCTATTTCGGCTCGTGTTTTTATGAATTTAGAACAGACCGAACCTTTCTAGCAACGCAGTATTATCTTTTGTTTTTTGTCAGAAGACTAATTTATATCATAAATTTAGTCTATTTAAGAAATTATCCGCAAACAGAAGTTACTGTTAACATTATACTTTCCTTAATGACTATTATGCACTTATTGTTCTACTGGCCTTTTAAAGACCAAATTTTGCAAATAAGCAATTTAATAACTGAAATATTAATTTGCTTAATTATGGGGTCAACAGCAGCTTATTTGTTTAACTTTGAGTCAAATGTGATATCAAAAATTGAAAATGCTGTTGTTGTGATAGCTACTGCAATAATAGGAATTCAGTTTCTATCTTCGATAACAATTTTTGGAAGGACTATATATGAGTTAGTTAGTGATAAGCTCAATAAAGCAAAAAGCAAGATTCTTCCAATTCACAGTCAACTTACTAAACAAGGAAAAGTTCTTAGAAAAATTCAAAAATAACTAAATTATTCAATTATGCCACATTTTTGCGATTCAAATGCAATATATTTATAAGTATTAATAATGATTTAAATTCAATAATGTAAATAATAAAATTTACTGTTTTATTTTTTATATAACATCAACCTCATTATTGCTCGCCTAGGGGCAATACCTTTGTCGATTGAATATGCCTCGTAAATGTCAATTTTTCTACAAGATCAATTTTAAAATTGCAAAGTGCAGATTATAATTAATGCTAGTCAGTTTTTAATTGACTCTTTTCAAAACATATGACATTTGCATAACTGATTGAATAGGCTAAGGTATTACTGCTAAAGAATCTATTAAATTATATAGGCTTTTTAATCAATAGATTATTTTATTAAGAATCTTTAAGGTCACTTAATTATATCAGAAAATTGATAATATTTCATCATTTAATCAAAAGGCTATTTTACTAAATTAAGCCTCTCTAAAGCATTGTAATCTTAAGAATAATCATAGAGAAAATAAATTAAATTATAATAGTTAATATCATAAAATTTAACCTTTTTAAATAATTATAATACAAAGATGCAATCGCAAAAAATAGAGTTATACCTCAAATAAAGCTTAGTTAAAAGTAGTTAAAAAGATTTGAGGATTATTTTATTCCAGTCAAATAAAGCCCAGCAATTTTATAATAAAATCGAAACGCAAAATTTTCCTTTTTTCTTACAAATCAGTAGCTATTATCACATTATTATAATTTCAATTTTACACTTTTAGATCATAAATCAATTCTCAAAGTCTGCTATAAATTATAACTAAATTAATTGAAAAGTTAAGTAGAGAGATTTCCCATTTATACATAAAAACATGTTGATATTTACTTTATTTTCTTTCACCAAAATATTGTTGACCTACTCTTCCTGCTGTTCATCTAACACCTATGGCATATCACCTTACTGCGCATGCTCAAATCAATACTACATGGTTGATAGCAAAGTATGTGTGAATTCATGCCCTTCACTTTTTAGCTCAAATCCAAATAATTATTATGCCAATTCATGCAACACACCCAATGGTAGTAATTCAATTTTATTTACATTAGAATTTCCAAACGTTCAGGATTTGACTGCCACTTATATTGCAAGCTCGACAACTGCTTCTGAGCACTTTGTAAACCCGGGATCAATTTCATATAATTCAGCAACTCAAAATTCTCCTCTTCCAACAGTGGATCGTGGCTTTTATTTTGCTACAACTTCAAGTATGACTAGTAATCAAAGCCATATTCCCGCTTTGTATTTCACATTAAATTTGTGGATTAAGCCATTAGCGAATGGAGAAATTTTAAATGTTATTTCGAGCTCAAGCTCATATATAAGGATTTGGGCAGATTCCTCTGGTGTTTATAAATTTAGTGCAATTGTATATGATACAAGCAATGCTTCAAACTCTATATCTGGAGCTAGTACTTCAAGCTATACGTCATTATGACATCAAGCATCGATAATTCTTAATCAATCTGCATGCAGTCAAGCAACTATAAATTTTTATATAAATGGGTCCAATGTTGGCACAACAACTTCAAGTAGCACTGAAGCCAGATTTTCAGGCTCAGCAACTTATACGTGAACTTTTGGGAATTTAAGCGGAGGAAATTCTTTTAGAGGGTTCATTTATTGGCTTCAGGCAAGATCTGATACAACTCAAAATTATGGGACTATGAGTAGCACTGTTGATTGTGTTAATAACCAATATTGAGATGGGTCTGCTTGTCAAAACTGTGGCTCAGGATGTCCTATTTGGCCTTGGTGCATTAGAGGCTCAGCTTGTAATATTTGTTATTCTCCTGATTGCAATTCTTGCTATGGATACTCTGTATCAATGTGCACAGCATGCACTACAGGCATATCTTTTACCTTAATAAAATATTATTTTAATGAATTATTAAGGACATGCAATATTCATTTATGATTATTAAAAATGATTTTCGACTATTTTAAAGTTAAAAAATAAAATATAATATCTAGATACCAGCTCTACTGGAATAGTTTCAGGATGCTGTGATCATTTAGGCACAACTTGCACGCAAACTTGGACAAATACTGCATGTAGTAGTGGAAACGTCTTAATTGGAGGAATTTGTTTGTATGCATGCCCTTATGGATTTGGAAGTTGTACAGCAGTTTCTACACCAGTTTTGACTGCTGATTTTACAGGCTCATTTACAGGAAGTTATGGAACAGCTTTGATTACTGCTACAAGTTCTTCGAGCTATAATTATTGGAATTCCCCAGAATCATCTGATCCATTTCCAGCAAAAAGTAGAGGGCTTTATTTTAATTCTAACCAATATTTAAGTGGATCTATAGAGCTCTCTAATACTTGAAGTATGGGCATATGAGTTTTAGTGAATTCTGGGACAATAATTAGTCATAGCTCAAATAAACTTATAATAGATTCTACAGGAATTAATTTTTACTTAGAAAAGTGAGATGGAACATCTGCAAGTTATTCAGCTTCACAATCTATAACTTCAAATGTATGAAGCTACATTTCTTATTCAATTGGGTTTGCCAATAAAGTGACTACGGTAACTCCTTACCTTAACAATGTAGCTGGAACGGCAGTAACAGTCACAGATTATGTATTCAGATTACTATCAGGAGGAACATTATATATTGGTAAAGGTTCAACAAATTTTAATGGGTTTATCGCTTATTTTATCCTTTGGCAAGTTGCAATTAGTGATTTTTCTTCTTATTACAGTATTAATTCACTAACAGGAGGCTCAGTATCAACTTTATGGCCATGCGATTATTCTCATTATTATGATGGATCTGTGTGCCAACCATGCTTAGGCTCTTGCACTAGTGGCTGTACTAGAGGAACCTCTTGCTATATTTGTGACGATTTTTTATGCTCTCAGTGCTCTTCATTTTGGTCAGGAACTTGCACTTCGTGTATTTCTAATGCTTCTGGGTCGCCATGTTCATGCAATTCTGGATTCTACCAGCCTTCAAATCAAGCTTTATGCTCTGCTTGCTATACAGGATGCGCTCATTGTACTGGCTCATCTTACTATTTATGCACTTCCTGTAGCTCTAGCTCTTTTTTATATAATAGCAATTTTTGTCTTTCAAACTGTCCAACAGGCTACACTGAAAATTCATCCACAAAAACGTGTGATTTTACTTCAAATACTGGATTAAACCTAAACTTTTTCGACAAAATAGTGCTTAATTCAATTTCAGGAATATCAGTAGGGTCTTCTAATACAAACACTTATCCGACTTATGACGCTTATGATCCATATCCTGCCTATTTAAGAGGATATTATTTTACTGGCACTACTTATCTGACAACAAGCACTGTAATTGGACCATATTTTACTATTTCAGCTTGGATTTATTCAACTTCTGCTGGTACAATAATATCTAAAACAGTCTCAGGAAGTGAAATATTTTGCCTTGAAATTTTAAGTTCTGGATACTCCAAACTTTCCCTGACTTTAAGTGACTCTTCAGCATTATCTGTTACTTTATCATCAGGCGCATTAAACAGCTGAAATTTTATTGCATTTACAGGAAAAATCGATGCAGGCTACACAACAACCATAAATTCATATTTTAATTCCTTAACTACAGATTCAGGCTCATCAACAAGCCAAACTTTTTTTCAGGACCGCAGTTCAGGTACTCTTTATATTGGTACAAAATCAAGCTTAAACAGTGGCTTTACAGGTTTTTTATATGATATTATTATTTATAATACAGAAACTTTGCAGCTTAGTGACTATTCTACATCCAGCTGCACTTCTCCTTGTTCAAACTGTCCTAGTGATTATAATTGTCCAGACACCTGCCCAATATCACAATATTATGATGGTTCAACCTGTGCAACTTGCATGGGAACTTGCACAGAGGGATGCAGATATACAAACACTTGTAGGCTGTGCAAAACTGAGCAATGCTATGAATGTACCTCTTTTTCTGGATCTTGCTCAAGCTGCATCACAAATGCAGAAGATGATGGGTTTGGAGGGTGCCAATGTATGACAAGTGCTATTTGGAACTCTGGTACAGCTACATGTGATTTATGTGATGCTCTTTGTTCTATATGCGCACAAACAACTTATTTTGAGTGCAGTTCTTGCATTTCAGGGAAACAGCTTATAGGTAGCGTATGTTTGAATGATTGTCCATATGGCTTTGGGGCGTCCTGCTCTTCAGTCTCAACCTCAGTAATTGATCAGTCTTTCAATACTGATTTTCAAGGATCTTATGGGATTTTTACAACTGGAACATCATCAAGCACATATCAGCCCTTTGTGAATCCTGAATCTTTTGATCCTATTCCTGCATATGAGAGAGGTTTATATTTTAACGGGGCTAGCTATTTATTATCCTCAACATCTATTTATCTTTCACATAGCTTTTCTATTGGACTATGAATATATGTAATAACTGATGGTGATATATTAGAAAAGCAAACACGACTTATACTATCTTCAACTGGAAGTATCACCGCGGATATGGAAGATCCTACACAAACGGTAGCCACTCAGACTTTATTGACAAGCTCTTCATTATCAAGGGGGTCATGAAGCTATTTGTCAATAACTTTTGAATATTCCTCTGATAGCACAACCATAACAGACTATTATGATGATTCTTTGGATCAAACTCTAACTGCTTCAAATTATATTTATAGAGATGTAGCTTCAACATACTTAATGATAGGAAAAAGTAACTCTTCTGGCTTTATTGGGTTTATTAATAATTTTCAGCTATGGAATGTACCTATTAATAGTTTTCACAGCTATATGGCTATGTTTTGCAATACTTGTTTATGATCTTGCGATTTGTCTAATTATTATGATGGATCTTCTTGCTTATCTTGCAGTTCCTGCAGTAAAGGATGTGTCAGATCAGGAACATGCAATATTTGTGACGATATTTTATGCTCGATTTGTACAGGGTTTGAATCAGGCAAATGCACTCAATGTGTAGCTAATGCAAGCGGAGCTCCTAATACATGTGTCTGTAATTCTGGTTATATAGTTTCATCAGATGGATTTTCATGTTTGGCATGCTCAAGTGGATGTTCTGCTTGTACTGATATAACTTATCAAAAATGCACCTCATGTTTTTCTGGATTTTATTACTTGTCTTTGACTGGGCAATGTTTAATTGAGTGCCCAACTGGGTATACTGCAAATTCAGGTACAAATACTTGTGATTTTTTGACAAATTTAGCTATTAGTCTTGATTTGACAGATCAGATACATCTTGACACTGTTTCTAGTTTTAGTATAGGCTCAGTGAGCACAAATGTTTATCCCGATTGGTCCGACTCAAATGACCCAATCCCTTCATATAAACGAGGTTATTATTTTTACCAAAATAATTATATGCATTCTACAGTCATGATATCGCCCTCTTTTTCTATTTCTATATGGGCAAAGCCATTGGGAGCTGGGATTCTTATGACTAAATATAATTCTGCTGATATTTTAAAAATAATTGTAGATTCATCAGGATATCCTAAGCTTTCTATATATTTTTCTGATTCATCATTATCTACTTTATCAGCCTCCCAAAGTATTTTAAATTATTGGAATTTTTTAAGCTTTACAGGGCAAGTTCAAACTGATGGTAAAACAACTTTGACTGTCTATATAAATGCAGCCTCTATTAATTCTATCACTACTTCTTCTTTGGTTTATTTTAAAGATACTATTTCAGGGACTCTTTATATAGGAAATGATGAAACTTTTGCAGCCTCAGGATTGTATGGCTTTCTAGCTAGAGTAATGATATATAACTCTTATATTTATCAGGTGAGTGATTATGCGACATCTTCATGTGATACTGGCTGCTTATCTTGTCCTTCAAATTATCAATGTTTAAGTGACTGCGCAGTAAATGAGTACCCAGACAGCTGCACACAATGTTTGACAGTCTGCAATCAAGGATGTGTTAGCGGTTCAACATGTCGGCTTTGCAGGGATAAAGAATGCTACTCATGCGCCACATTTGATGGAGAATGCACAAGCTGTATTACACATGCTTCTAAATCAAATGGCCATTGTGTGTGTTCAACAAACGCAGTATGAGTCTCTAGTTCTCAAAGCTGTGAACTTTGCGATCCGATTTGTTCTACATGCTCAAGCCCAGAATTTGATAGTTGTCTTGTGTGCACATCAGGATATTATTTGATTCAATCTTTATGCATGCCATTTTGCCCTACCGGGTATATAGAAAATGGAAATATATGTGACAGTGATTCAGCTTATACCAATTCTTTTGTCTTTAATTTGATGCCACACCAAATTAAAGATATAGTTGACGATTTAGAGTCAGGAATTCCAATCCTCACAGGAAAAGACAATAAATTTTATCCAATTTATGATTCAACTGATCCTATAGCAGCTATATACAGAGGCTATTATTTTACTGGGTCATCTTATATGCAGCTACCTCCTTATTCAAGTACTACATTACCATTGTTAACCTTTTCTCCAAAATTTGTAATTTCAACATGAATTATGCCAATTTCTGATACAGGAGTTATTTTTTCAAAGCAAGACAATTGGACTTTTAAAAATTATATCACCCTTGAGCTAATAAGCGGATTTCCATCACTTACCTTAACTTTGAAGGATACCAATACTATTACTTTCACAAGCTCGAACACTTCGTTAAAGGTTTCACTTTCTCAATGAAATTTTATTTCAGCAAAATCAGAAGTCAGTGCAACCCCTAAGCAATCAATCAGCCTCATCACCAATACAAATATTGATAGCTCAGGGGACTTGAATCCAGCTTGGTTTATTGACTTAGAAAATTCATTTTTAATCACAATTGGAGCAAGCTATTTTGACTCTTCAACTTTGCAATCCTTTTTTAATGGTTTTCTATGAGATTTAAAAGTCTATAATACTTTATCTGTAAGTTCTTTAGCATCAACTACTTGCAGTGGATGCTCCTTATGCCCAATTGATAATTCTAATACTTGTTTATACAGTTGCAGTATAGATAAATACTGAAGCGGCAGCAGCTGCATATCTTGCTTATCTGTATGCTCAAGTACAGGCTGTGTAAGAGCTGATAAAAATTGTAATCTTTGTCAAGATGTCATATGCGAAATTTGTGATGACTATACAAGCACATGCATTACCTGCAAAACAAACGCAAGTTTATCAGGGACAAGCTGCCAATGCAATTCAGGATATTATTGGAATAGTAATAATGAAAGCTGTGAGACATGTGATTCCTCATGTAAAACTTGCAAAGCTTCGACTTATTTAGATTGCTTGACATGTGCTGATGGGCGGTACATGGTATCAGGAATTTGTACGCTTAGCTGTCCTTTGGGATATTCAAAGTCTGCAACAGGATGTACGCTTGTAGAGGAATTAATTTTTGATTTAGACTTGAATACTCTGAATGGAGTAATTTATGATAAAGCAAGCTCGATTCCAGTTGTTACTGGATCAACCAAGCAGTTTTATCCAGACTATGAGACTGATGATCCTATCCCTGCCTATTTAAGAGGTTTCTATTTTAATGGACAGTCTTCAGTTTTAAGACTACCTGAGTACTCAAACTATACATCACCACAGCTTGTAATCGCATCTAACTTTACAATTTCTATATGGCTAAACACTGAAACTACTTATTCTGCAATATTCTCAAAGCATAATATCTCTGACAATTACTCAACATTTTACGCAATTTATATAATGAGCAGCAAACCAGCCATTTTGCTTACTATAGATTCTTCACAGATCGTTTTTATGTGCCAAGGTTCTCTAAATAATTATGAGTGAAGTCATATAGAGTTTACATTAGAAAACACCCAAAGTGGCTCTAATGTGCTATCTTGCTATATAAATGGAATATTTGACTCATCTGAAGTGGCAGGATATAAAGCTTTACAAGATCAAGGACCTCATACCACAATAACTATAGGTGCTCAATTAAGCTCATCAGCAGCTTATAATTTCTATCAAGGCTTTATCTATGAAATTCAGATATTTAATGTAATAAAGGCCATATCAAGTTTGGCTACAACTTCATGCTCTGAAAGCTGTAGTGTGTGCCCAACAAGCCAAAAATGCATTCCTAATTGTAAAATTAAAGAATATTGGGCTGGGCCAGCCTATAATAAATGCTATCAATGCAGCACAAAGTGTAAGAATAGCTGCAGGGACTGAAGGTCGACTTGCTCTCTATGTGATAATTTATTATGTGAAGATTGTTCTGATTATTCAGCATCTGGGTGTGTGGCTTGTAAAGAAAATGCTACCAACCCTGATTCATGTATATGTGATGTAAATTATGTGCTGGATACTTCCAATAATAGCACTTGTATTACAGTTGAGGCAGGAGGGTTTAGAGGCTCTGATGGAATTTTATATTCATGCCCAAGCTACTGCACCTATTGTGAATCTCTTACCAAATGCAATGCTTGTGTTGATAACGCCAGCTTGAAAAATGATCTATGCTACTGCAATTTAGGCTACAATGGGACCAAAAACTGCACATTAGTTCCTTTTTCATTAAAAATTGCTGTTCTTTCAGACAATTCTCTATACTTGACTTTTTCAGAAAGCCTTGCTAATTCTCTTACAATAGGTGAATTCACTATTACGATTCAAAACAAAGAAGTTTCTTTTAAAATTGAACAGATTAATAATACTTGCTATTACGTTTCTTTAACTATTTCTGAAGCAATTTCTGGGGGTACTTTAGCAACCCTTGAGTTTTTAAATCTTACAGAAGTGAGATCAGCTTCAAATGGTGTATTAAATTCTTCAGAAATTTCTGTATCACTAAATTCTTATGATCCAACACCTTACTCTCCAGCTATTGCTGCAGTGACATCTCAAGCAGCAGCTGGCGTTCAGGGTGCGATTTCGGGAGCTGTTGCTTTATCAGTAGTAAATCCAAGTCCAAGTTCTTTATGAAGCATGATGAACAGTTTACAAATTTTGAGTTATTTGACTTTATCAGGAATTCCTTTTTCCAGCAAAATGAGCACATTTTTGAATAATTTGAATTCCTTTAACCTATTTCCAAATGTTTTTCAGTATATAATTGATAAAAATGAAGGAAATACTCCATATTCTCAAGCAAAGGATTTTGGGTATGACACTGATTTGATTTTAATAACTACAGGAAATGATTTTACAGTAATATTGGCTTCATTATCAGTTTTACCTATCGTTTTCTTCTTTTCAAAATGCTCATACAGATGGCTTGGCAAAAAGTTGATGAAAACTCTAAAAGCTTATCAATTTGGCTTTTATTTAAGATTTTGGATCCAATGTTATCTTGAATTAGGAGCTGCTGCTAGCATTGGCCTAATTTCGCTTGGATTTAATAATATCACACAAATTACTAATTTCATTATATGCGTTGCTGTTTATATATTACTTGTAATTACCCCACCTGGATATTTTTGATTTTCTTATAAAAATAAAAATCGTATCCAGTCACGAGAAAAAACATTTGAGGCTCTATTTAGCTCTTTTTTTTATGAATTTCGAGTTGACAAAGGCCTTTTAGGAACGCAGTATTATTTTGTGTTTTTTGTTAGGAGATTTATTTATATAATAAACTTGGTATTTTTGAGGGACTATCCGCAGACAGAAGTGACAATAAATATTATTCTTTCCTTAATGACTATTATGCATTTGATTTTTTTCTGACCTTTTGAAGACCCAGTTTTACAAATAAATAATTTATTGACTGAGATTATGATTTGTTTAGTAATGATCTTAACATCTACTTATTTATTCGATTTAGATCAAGAAATTGTATCAACTATCGAAAATGCGATCGTTGCGACTGTTATTGGAGTTATGATTGTTCAAACCTTTTCTTCAATTGCTATTTTTGCAAGAACTCTGTATGAAATTATTCACCACAAGCTTACCAAGGCAGGTATCATGAAAAATCATATCAAACCCTTAAATGATCACCCAAAAAAGGTTGAAAGATAAAAATAATTGAAATTTATCAATTTAATGACTGTTTAAATAAAATTTTATAATATGCTAATTATTATTTTTGATTTTCTTAGCATGTCTGATTTCTAATTCTAGTAATTTATACATTGAAAGAGATAAATCTAAACTTATTAATAAAAAGAATTTAAGATAATTAAATAGAAAGAAGTGAATTGTGTTATAAAATTCTTAATCTCTATAATATTTATATTTAGAGTGAATATAAATTCTAATAAAATTAACTCATAAATTAGTTTGAATAAATCTATCAGTTTCTTGCTAAAAAATTATACTAACTTTATATTTAATTGCAGAGCTATGAATTAACTCCTTTACTGCAACAACCACTTAATGATTTATTAGAGATATTATGAAATACTTTTAAATTACAAAATTAATTTAAATAAATATTCTTAAGACCTTATAATCCAAAATTATAAATTTTCCATATTATAAATAGATATAAATATGATTTTGACTTTATTTTATTTCTCCAAAATTGTGTTGACTTTCGTCGCAGCAACTTGCCCATACAACAGTGTCACTATAGGGTGTGCAAACTCAAAATATTTTATTGATACCAAAGTGTGTGCTGACGTATGTCCTTCACTTTTTACTCCAGCAATCAGTAATGGTTATAACTGTTGCAACGCTCCTGCTTATGCTGATGCAGTCATATTTGAGCTAGAATTTTCAACTATTAAGGATTTAACAGCTACTTATATTGCAAGCTCAGTTACTCCTTCAGAATATTTTCTTAATCCAAGCTCAATACCATATAATTCCCCGACTCAAAATTCCCCACTCCCAACTATAGATAGAGGGTTTTATTTTGCTAAAACTTCAAGCATTACTAGTAACAAAAATCATATCCCAGGGCTCTATTTTACATTAAATATATGGATCAAGCCTCTAGAAACTGGGGAGATTTTAAATGCTGTTTTTGGTTCAGTCTCTTATATAAGGATATGAATAGATTCCGGCTATTTTAAATTCACTGCCTTAATTTACGATTCAAATAATAACCCAATAACAGTAACAGTAGCGACTACTTCAAACGTTTCTTCTACTTCATGACATGCAGCATCAATGATTATTTATCAAGCTACTTGTAACCAGGCAAATATATTTTATTATGTGGACTATGCCAGTGTTGGGAATACAGCTTTTATGAATAGAGAAGCAAGATTTCCAGATGGGATTTATGATTGGACAATTGGGAATTTAAGTGGAGGGAATTCTTTTAGAGGGTTTATTTATTGACTTCAAGTAAGAGCAGACTATATTCAGAGCTCCGCAACCATGACTGTTACAGTTAATTGCATTGATAACCAATATTGAAATGGATCTTCTTGCCAAAATTGTAACTCAAATTGTCCGACTTGGCCTTGATGCATTAGAAGCACTGATTGCAGCATTTGTTACCTTCAGGATTGTGCTTATTGTATTGGATATGCACAATCAATGTGTACTGGATGCGCTACAGGAATACCTCCAGGCTGTTGTGACGTTTATGGAAGTACTTGTACACAAACTTGAACAAATACAGCTTGCACTAGTGGAATGGTTCTTATTGGAAATGTGTGCCTTTATGCATGCCCTTATGGCTTTGGAAATTGTGCTGCTGTTTCTTCAGCTGTTATAAATGCTGACTTCACTGGATCATTTGTTGGGACATATGGGTCCATTTTAGTAACTGCTACAAGCTCTGCAAGCTATAATTATTGGACTTCTCCTGAATCGTCTGACCCATTTCCAGCTAAAAATAGAGGTCTTTATTTTAACGCGAATCAATTTTTGAGTGGAGCTATAAATTTGTCTAACACTTGAACAATGAGTATGTGAGTTTATGCTATTTATGGAGTATTAATCAGTCACAGCTCGGATATGCTTGTCATTGATTCGAGCGGAACTATTACTTTTTACTTAGAAAAATGGGATGGATCAGCAGCAAGCTTCTCTGCTACACAATCTATTACTACAAATTTATGAAGCTATGTTTCCTATTCTGTTGGATTCGCTAATAAAATAACTACAGTAACTCCATATCTGAATAAGGTTCCAGGAACTCCTAAAACTGTAACCAACTATGTTTTTAGGCTACCTTCTGGAGGGAAGCTATATATTGGCAAAGGTACAACAAACTTTAAAGGATTTATTGCTTATTTTATACTATGACAAGTTGCAATTAGTGATTTTTCTTCTTATTACAATATCAATTCATTGACTGGAGGTTTAGTATCAACTTTATGGCCATGTGATTATTCTCATTATTATGACGGATCAATATGCCAATCTTGCTTAGACTCCTCTTGTACAAATGGTTGTACTCGAGGAACATCTTGTTATATTTGTGACGATTTTTTATGTGCTCGATGCTCTTCATTTTGGGCATGGGCTTGCACTTTATGCATTCCTAATGCTTCTGGGACTCCGTGCCATTGTAATTTAGGATTTTATCAGCCTACAAACCAAGCTCTATGCTCAGCTTGCTATTCAGGATGTACTCATTGTACCGGCTCATATTATCATTTATGCACCTCTTGTACCTCCGGCAATTTTTTCTATAACAGTATGCAATGCCTTCCAGATTGCCCTACAGGATATACAAAAAATACAGGCACAGGTATCTGTGATTTCTCTTCATTAATCCCAATTGATTTATCTTTTAACAATCAAATACTGCTTGATCAAATTTCGGGCATAACTGTAGGAGCTTTATCTACAAACATTTATCCTACTTATGATGGTGATGATCCTCTTCCTTCATATCTGAGAGGCTATTATTTTGATCCCAGCCGTTGATTAAAGCCAATGTTTATGCTAGCTCCAAATTTTTCAATAGCATTATGAATAAAGACGATATCAAGTGGCAGTGTTATAACAAAATATGTGACGACTGTTCAATGATCACTACAAATCTCAGCTTTAGGGCTTCCAACACTTTCACTTCTTTTAATGGATGCCACAAGCACTATTTCAGTTACAGGGTCTTATAGTGTGCTTGATAGTTGATTTTTTGTATCATTTGACGGTAAAATTAATTCTGATGGAACAACAACAATAAACTCTTATATTGATGCTGCTTCTCAAGTAACTTCAACATCTGCAATTCCACTATTTTTATTAGATAATACAACAGGAAACTTTTATATAGGCATGGGATTTACTGGATTCTTATGGAAACTGAAATTTTACAGTAAGAATAATCATGCATTAGATGATTGGCAAACTATTAATTGTTCAGGCAGCTGTTCAAAGTGTCCAACTGACTTAAGCTGTCCAGACAGCTGCCCACTATCTCAGTATTTTGATGGCTCTATTTGCCAAAATTGTATTAGTACTTGCAATAAAGGATGTAGAAATTCTGATACTTGTAGATTATGCAAAACTAAAGAGTGTGCTACATGTACTGAGTTCACAGGAACAAATTCGTGTTTAACTTGTATCACAAATGCAGTTAGTGATGGAAATGGAGGCTGCACATGTGCTCCTAATGCTTTCTGGGTATCAGCAACTCAAACTTGTGAGCTCTGTGATATGCTATGCTCCACATGTATAAAAACAGCTTATTTTGAATGTTCAGCTTGCTTAGGAGGTTACCAATTAGCAGGGAGTGTATGTCTTAATGGTTGCCCATACAGTACTTCTTGCTCAACGGTAACAACTGCTGTGATTGATCAGTCTTTCGATGCCGATTTTTTAGGGTCGTATGGGATTTTTACTACAGGAACAAGTGCTGCAACTTTTCAATTTTTTAATACCCCAGAAACAGTAGACCCTATTCCCGCATATAATAGAGGCTTATATTTTGATGGGACTATGAGTTTATCATCATCAATACCCGTGTATATTTCTTATAATTTTTCAATAGGGGTTTGACTATATGTAGTTACTAATGGAGACTTATTACAAAAGCATACTATTTTAACATTATCATCCACTGGGTCTATATCAGCAACAATGGTAAATCCTTTTCAAGTAGCATCTCCTCAGATATTAGTAGCTAGCTCCTCATTTACAGGGTGGACTTATCTATCAATCACTTTTCAATATTCATTAGGTAGCACAACTCTCACAATTTATATTAATGGAATTTCAAGTTCATCAGTCATAGTTTCAAATAAGATTTATAGGGACTCAGCACTAACTTATCTAATGCTAGGCAAAAGCAGCAGCTCTGGATTTGTAGGTTTTATTTACTATTTCCAGCTTTGAAATACAGCAATAACAGCATTTACATCAATTATCAATAGCTTTTCATTTTGTGGATCAAGCCAGGGAGCATCTTGTTTATGAGCCTGTGATATTTCTTCCTATAATGATGGGTCAGCATACTCTGCTTGCAATTCCTGCACGTATGGATGCAGACGTGGTACCTCTTGTAATATCTGTGATGATACTTTGTGTTTAAAATGTACAGGATTTGGCACAAATAAATGCACTCAATGTGTAGCAAGTGCGACATTAATTTCCGGGTCATGCTTTTGTAATGCTAATTATGGAAAATCAGCAGACGGGCTATCATGCGTGGCTTGCTTTAGTGGGTGCTCTTTGTGTACAGATACAACTTATCAGAAATGCACAGCATGCAATTCTGGGTTTTATTTTTATGCTAGTACAGGGCAATGCTTAGCTGAGTGCCCATCTGGATATACCACAAATTCAGGTACAAAAACGTGTGATTATTCGACATATATTGGGATTAGTCTTGATTTAACGGATCAGGTTAGGCTTGATACTATTTCTGGTTTTGATGTAGGAGGTATTAATACTAATACCTATCCAGATTGGTCTGATAATAATGACCCTATACCTTCTAAACAAAGAGGATATTGATTTAACCATAATGATGTTATATCCTCACCAGTCATGATAGCGCCATCATTCACAATTTCTATATGAACTAAGCCATTAAGTGGTGGAACATTGATGGTAAAATGAACTAGCACTGTTATTTTTCTAATTGGAGCAGATTCATCAGGATTCCCATTGTTTTCGCTTGTAATGGCTGATTGATCGACTAAGACTATATCTGTATCTACAAGCATTTTAAATAGTTGACACTTTTTAAGCTATACAGGACAAGTCCAATCCAATGGGAAATCTACTTTTACTCTTTATATTAATAACGTGGCATCAGGTTCTATTACTACAACAACTTTGACTTACTTTAAAGACAGTAATTCAGGAAAAGTGTGCATTGGTAATGATCATACTTCAGGAAATAACGGACTATATGGATATTTGGCTAGGGTAATGATATATAACTCTTATAATTATCAGTCCAATGACTATGCAACTACTCCTTCATGTGGCACTGGCTGCTCAACTTGTCCTTCAAATCATTTGTGCTTAAGTGAATGCGATTTCGATAAATATCCAGATAGCTGCTCTGCTTGTTTGACAGGGTGCAATCAAGGATGCGTTAGTGATTTAACATGCCGACTTTGCAGGGATAAAGAATGCTACTCATGCACTACTTTCTCAGGAGAATGTACAAGTTGTATTACAAATGCTTATAAATTAAATGGTCATTGTATATGTCTTACAAATGCTCTATGAGTCTCCAGCTCTCAAAGTTGTGAACTTTGTGACTCAATTTGTGCGTCATGCTCTACTCTGAAATTTGATGGCTGTATTGCATGCGCATTAGGACATTATTTAATTCAGTCGCTCTGCATGTCATTTTGTCCTACTGGGTATATTATAAATGGTGGCAATTGTAATGTCGACCCAGCTTATACCAATTATTTTGTATTTAATTTGATGCCTCATCAAATAAAAGACGTCGTATATGATTTAAATTCAAATATCCAAGTCCGCACAGGCCAAGATAACAAATTTTACCCTAATTATGATTCAACTGATCCTATTGCAGCTATTTATAGAGGATATTATTTTCCTGGTTCATCTTATATGCAACTACCTCCTTATGGAAGCATATCATCTCCATTGTTTACTTTTTCACCAAAATTTGTTATATCAGCCTGAATTAAGCCGATATCAGGGACCGGGGTTATTTTTTCTAAGCAAACCAGCATCGGGCCATTTAAAAAATATGTTAGCCTTGAACTGATAAATAAAGCTATATCACTTACTTTAACTTTAAAAGATTCCACCACAATAACTTATACAAGTGTTAATCCTTCATTAGAAGTCACCCTTTCTCAGTGAAATTTTCTATCAGCAAGCTCAACTATAAACTCTACACCGCAACAAATAGTTACTCTATCCAAAAATTTAGTCAGTGACATATCAAGTGGTTTAGGTGCAAGCTGAATGAATGATTTAGAAAACTCGTTTTTTATCACAATTGGAGCTTGCCACTTGGATTCTACAACCTTTATGTCATTTTTCAATGGATTTCTATGGGATCTAAAAATTTATAATGCACTGATAACAGTCAGTAGTTTAGCCTCAAGCACTTGCAGTGGTTGCTCACTATGTCCAAACGATAATAACAATCATTGCTTAGATAGTTGCGATATAGACAAATACTGAAATGGAAACAGCTGTGTATCATGCTTATCTGGATGTTTAAATAAGAGTTGCGTAAGAACTGATAAAAATTGCAACCTTTGCCAAGATATTATATGTGAAGTTTGTGATGACTATACGAGCACCTGCATTACTTGCAAAACGCATGCAAGCTTAGTAGGAGCAAGCTGTCAATGCAATGTAGGATATTATTGGGGTAGCCTTAATGAAAGTTGTGAATTATGTCATTCTTCTTGTAAAACTTGCACTGCATCGACTTATTTAGACTGTTTAGAATGTCCTTATGGATTCTATAAGGTATCAGGGGCTTGCTTAGCTAGTTGCCCGGCAGGGTATTCTCCATCTGGAAGTATTTGCATAATGACTCAAGAAAAAATATTTGACTTGAATCTGAACACTCTTAATGGCGTCATTTATGATAAAGCGAGTTCGATTCCAGTTATAACTGGGTCAAGTAAGCAATTTTATCCAAATTATGAAGCTGATGATCCTATACCTGCTTATTTAAGAGGATTTTATTTTAATGGCAAGTCTTCTATTTTGAGAATGCCTGAGTATTCAAACTATACATCGCCAATACTAGTAATTCCCTCTACCTTTACAATTTCTATATGGTTAAATGCTGAGACTTCATATGGCACTTTATTATCAAAGCATAACATTTCTGATACTTATTCGACACTATACTCCATCTCATTGATGAGCAGCCAAGTGTCAATTTCATTCCTTTTAAGCTCATTCCAAAATTTTTATATATCCGATAAACTGCTTAATAATTACGAATGGAGCCATATAGTATTTACACTAGAATTAGCTCAAAACGGTTATAGTACATTGTTGTGTTATATAAATGGATTACTTGATTCTCCAGGAATCTCACTATTTGGAACTTTTCAAGATCAAGGGCCTCATACCACAATTTCTATTGGGGCTCAGCTTAGTTCATCAGCAGCTAATAATTTTTATCAAGGCTTCATTTATCAAATTCAGATGTATAATGTAATAAAGCCTATATCAAGTTTATCTACAACTTCTTGTACTGAAAGCTGTAGTGTATGTCCAACAACTCAAATTTGTATTCCTAATTGTAAAATAAAGGAATATTGAGCAGGACCAAACTATAATGCATGCTATAAATGTAATATAAAATGCAAGAACAGCTGTAGGGACTGGCGATCTGCTTGCTCTTTATGTAGTGATTTATTATGTGATAATTGCATTGATTATTCTTCAACTGGATGCATATCATGTAAAGAAAATGCAATTAATCCTGATTTATGCATTTGTGATATAAATTATGTGTTAGACCCATCGAATAATAGCACTTGCATTCCTCTTACGGATGGTGGATTTAGAGGCTCTGATGGGAAATTATACGCATGCCCTAATCTTTGCACCCAGTGTGAATCACTTACGAAATGCAATTCTTGTGTAGAAAATGCTAGCTTAAAGAATGACTTATGTTATTGTAATTTAGGCTACAATGGGCCAAAAAATTGCACCCTAGTTTTATTTTCAGCAAGTCTTACAGTTTTTCCAGATAATTCTTTGTATCTAATTTTTTCAGAAAGTCTTGCTAATTCTCTCACTGTATATGATTTTACTATCACAATAGATAATCAAGGAAAATTTTCATTTAAAATGGAGAACGTGAACGATACTTGCTATTATATATCTTTAAATATTGTAGAGGCAGTTTCTAAGGGCACTTTAGCAATTTTAGAATTTTTGAATTTAACAGAAGTAATATCAGCCTCAAATGGTGTCTTAAACTCTTCAGTACTATCTGTATCACTAAATTCATACGATCCTACGCCATACTCTCCTGCTATTTCAGCAATCTCATCTCAAGCCACTGCTGCTGTCCAAACTGCTATTTCTGGAGCTCTTGTCTTGTCAGTTGCTAACCCAACTCCAAGCTCTTTATGAAGCATGATGAACAGTTTACAAATTTTGAGCTATTTAACTTTATCAGGAATTCCTTTTTCCAGTAAAATGAGCACATTTTTGAATAATTTGAATTCCTTTAATCTGTTTCCAAATGCTTTTCAGTATATAATTGATAAAAATGAAGGAAATACTCCATATTCTCAAGCAAAAGAATTTGGGTATGACTCTGATTTGATTTTAATAACTACAGGAAATGATTTTACATTAATAATGGCTTCATTATCAGTTTTGCCTATAATTTGATTCTTTTCAAGATGCTCATATAGATGGCTTGGCAAAAAGTTTATGAAAACTATAAAAGCTTATCAATTTGCATTTTATTTAAGATTTTGGATCCAGTGCTATCTTGAATTAGGAGCTGCTGCCAGTATCGGCTTAATTATGGTTGGACTCAATAATATGACTCAAATTGCTAATTTCATCATATGCATTGCTATCTATATCCTACTAGTAATAACTCCGCCAGGATATTTTTGATTTTCTTATAAGAATAAAAATCGTATCCAGTCACGAGAAAAAACTTTCACAGCTCTATTTAGTTCGCTATTTTATGAATTTCGAGTTGATAGAGGCCTCCTTTCAACACAGTATTATTTTGTATTTTTTACAAGAAGACTTGTTTATATAGCAAATTTAGTATATTTAAGAGACTACCCACAAACTGAAGTAACTATAAATATTGTTCTTTCCTTAATGACTATCATGCATTTGATTTTTTGCTGGCCGTTTGAGGACACAATTTTGCAAGTAAGTAACTTATTGACTGAAATTATGATTTGGCTTGTAATGGTCTCAACTTCAGTTTATTTATTTAATATAGAACAGGAAATTGTGTCAATTATTGAAAATGCCATTGTGGGTATTGTTATTGTGGTTATGATAATTCAAGCATTTGCTTCAATTGCTATTTTTGCAAGGACTCTATATGAAATAGTTTATCATAAGCTTACTAAAGCAGGGATTGTGAAAAATAGTGTCAAGCCATTGAACAATCAGATTAAAAAAGTTAAAAAAACTAATTTATAAAAATTATCTAATTCAGTATCATTATCTAGATATGAAGAATTATAAGCTATTTTATATTTTGTACATGAGTGTTGATTTCTTTCTAAATATTCATGATTAAAACTATTTAATTATTGAAATTGAATTGCTTAATATAGTTTCATTTTGATTAAATTGAAACGATTTGTATAATCCCTTGATAATGAGTAAAGTTATTGAAAAATCCTCTCTTTGGAATTAAATCAATATGAACAAGTTATAAATATTAAAATCTAATTATATTGATATTTAAATAGCTTGCATGAAATAGTTTATACCTAAATTATTAAAATCAAAAGATTCTACATACAAAGAGGCAAATATAAATTACTTTTTATTCATTTTGAAATTTCAAAAAAAAATTAAGAGCAAATCATTTTACTCGCTTAAGGAGGAAAGCAGGGAATCTATATAACTCATTGCATTGAATTTTATTAATCTTTAGTTGCATGCAAATTTACATTAATTAATATTCAATCTGGCTTTTCTCACTTTAGTATCTCTAATTTTCATATGTCAAAATGATTATGGCTCTCAAAATGTAAAAGATAAAAGAGCAATAGGACTCATAAAAAAATAAAATTTTTAAATTTCTCAAATTTTGCCTATTTGAAAGACTTTAATTTAAGCAGAGTTAGCTTCAGCTTTAATATAAATTATTTACAAATATTAATTTATAGTCATAAATTTTCTATAGGCTATAAGAGCGAAGGTATTCAAATATATTAATCCAATTCGAAAATCTCAGAAAAAAGCACGACTCTTATTTATTTGGATGCTGAGATTTATAAATTTTATATCATAATCAATAAAATTAGTGGAAATTAAAATTTCTTAATTTTAATCCTTTCATGAGAAATTGATCATTTCATTAAATACATAAGAGAAATATTATTTTAATTATAAATTTATGAAAATTGTTATTTAAAACTTTTACATAATTTCACTTGAATATTCATATGATTGCAATAAAGCTACTCTTAAATTGATTTTTTTGAATAAATAAATTTGTATTGATACTTTGGTTTAGATTCTTTCTTATTGGAAATAAACCATTTATGAAATTGCTCTGAAATTTGGTATGAAACATTTTCTGTTAGCTATTCAAAATATGCAAAAATTGGATATTTACCAATAACTTGCAAATTTCAAATATCTGATTCATCGATAAGAAGAAATTCTGATTTTATTATAATAATTAATAAAATTTTACAAGAATGCATAAAGTTATAATTTGCTCTTTAAATTAATAGAACCTTAGTATTTTTAAGGCATATAAATAATTAGATTGATATTGGAAGAATTTTTTCTATTCCATTATAATAGAATATGAAATTTTTGCTTTGTTTGATCCAGATTTCGTTGGCGTTCGGAATTCCCAGTTGTTGTCCATCTGGAAGTTCGCTTAATGGAAATTACTGCGATTGTTCAAGCTCATATTTAGTTGACAGCAAAGTCTGTGTTAACTCGTGCCCTTCTCTTTTTGTTGCATATTCAGGGATTCCGTCGTCTAGTGGGAATACGTGCGTTGCACCCAGTGGAAATGATGCAGTCTTATTTGAATTGAAATTCACAAGTATTCAAGACTTAACAGCTACTTACATCGCAAACTCAGCTAATTCTAATGAAAAATTTTTAAACCCAGGCTCCATTTCATTTAATTCTCCAACCCAAAATTCTCCTCTACCCACAATCGATCGTGGTTTTTATTTTGCTACAACTTCTAGCATGATGAGTGACCAAAATTATACTCCAGCTCTTTATTTTACTTTAAATTTATGAATAAAGCCTCTTTCAAGTGGAGAAATTTTAAATGTTTTTTCAAGCTCAACCCAATATATAAGAATATGAGCAGATTCCTCAGGTGTATTTAAATTTAGTGGAATTGTTTATGATACAAGTAATAATGTTATTTCAATATCAGGAGCAAGCACATCAAGCTATACGTCATCATGGCATAAAGCTTCTATAGTTCTTAGCCAAAATTCATGCACTGATTCTACACTATCTTTTTACATAAATGGATTAGGGGCTGGATCATCTACAATAAACAGCTCTGAAGCAAGATTTGTGGGTGGAGTACCATATATATGAACTCTTGGGAATAATAGCCCATCTAACTCTTTTAGAGGATTTATTTATTGACTCCAGGCAAGGGCTGATATTACGACTTCAAGCTTTCCATTAATGGCAAGCACGATAAATTGTGTTGATAATCAATATTGAGATGGGTCTATTTGCCAAACTTGTTCTGGGTGCTCTACTTGGCCTTGGTGCATTAGAGGAAGTAGTTGCAGCTATTGTTATACACTTGGCTGTTCTAGTTGCAATGGATATTCTGTTACAATGTGCACATCATGCAACTCTGGCTATTTTTTATATAATAACAATATCTGTCTTTCGAATTGTCCTACTGGCTATGCAGAAAATTCATCTACAAAAACCTGTGATTTTACTTCAAATACTGGGCTAAGCATAAATTTTTATGACAAAATAGTGCTTGATTCGATTTCAGGGATATCAGTAGGGTCATCGAATGTATTAGCTTACCCAAATTATGACCCCAATGACCCATATCCAGCTTATTTAAGAGGATATTATTTTACTGGTGCAACTTATCTTTCAACCCAAGTTGTAACTGGGCTTTATTTTACTATTTCCACTTGGATCTATCCAACAGCTGCAGGAACAATATTCTCAAAAACGGTTTCTGGCAATGAAATACTTTGTCTGGAAATTTTAAGCTCTGGGAATCCCAAACTTTCCCTTATTTTGAATGACTCTTCGGCCTTTTCTATATCTTTATCAGCAAATGCATTAAATAGCTGAAATTTTATTGCGTTTACAGGAAAAATTGATACAAACTATAAATACACTATAAATTCCTATTTAAATTCCCAAACTAAAGACTCTGGCTCATCTACTAATCTTGCTTATTTCCAGGATAGCAGCTCAGGCTCCTTCTATATCGGAACAAAATCTAGCTTAAGCAATGGCTTTACAGGATTTTTATATAATATTATTATCTATAATGTAGATAATCTGCAGCTTAGCGATTATTCTATATCTAGCTGTGCTTCTCCCTGCTCAAGTTGCCCTAGTGATCATACTTGTCCTGATTCTTGTCCATTATCTCAATTTAATAATGGCTCATCCTGTGTAAATTGTAAAGCATCTTGTACCAAAGGATGCAGATTTTTGGACTCCTGCAGAATTTGCAAAACCAAGCAATGCAATAGCTGCACTTCTTTTTCTGGGTCTTGTATAAATTGTATAATAAATGCAGAATCTGATGGATCAGGTGGATGCAAATGCAAGGCCAATGCTTTTTGGTCTCCAGGCTTAGAAAGGTGCGAATTTTGTGATGTCCTTTGTGCTGTTTGTAAACAGACGACTTATTTTGAGTGCACTTCTTGTATTTCAGGTAAACAGTTAGTAGAAGTGCTATGCCTTAATGATTGTCCGTTTGGCTATGGGCCTTCATGTTCTCAAGTCTCAACTGTTGTGATTGACTTATGTTTTTATACTAATTTTCAAGGAGGATATGGAGCTTTTACTACAGGTGCAGACTCTAGTAAGTACCAACCCTTTGTGTCCCCTGAAACGGTTGATCCAATCCCTACTTATTTAAGAGGCCTTTATTTTGATAGCAATATGTACTTATTATCCTCTCAGTTTATTTACATATCGCACAGCTTTACTATAGGAGTTTGGATATATGTAATCACCAATGGGGATTTATTGCAAAAATTAACCAGGCTTAAATTATCGTCAACAGGTGCAATAACTGCTATAATGGATGATACTTTGCAAGTAGCTTCCACACAAACCTTATCTCCTACTTCTTCATTTATAGGCTGAACTTATTTATCAATTGTCATATATTACATATCAAATTCCTCAGGCATTACTATTTACATTAATGGGGTATCTTCTGGATCTATCAATGTTTCAGAAAGAATTTATCGAGATGATAAATCAACAAAATTGCAGCTGGGAAAAAGTGACACCTCAGGCTTTATTGGATTTATATTTTATTTCCAGCTTTGAAATGTAGCTATTACAGATTTTACAACAATTATTAACGGGTTTTCATTTTGTGGATCTGGAAATAAGGCCATATGCTTATGGTCATGTGATATAGCGACTTATAAAAGTGGAAGCTCTTATGCAGCCTGTAATTCTTGCGCTAAAGGATGTAGAAGAGCTATCTCTTGTAATATTTGCGATGATCCTTTGTGCGCTGTTTGTACAGGATTTGAATCTGGAAAATGCACAACCTGCGTTAGTAATGCGTCAAAAAACCCAACGAATTGTGCTTGCAATCCAGGTTACGGAGTCTCTGATGATGGGTTTTCATGTGTCTCATGTCTAGCAGTATGCCAAATTTGCACTGGAGGTTGATATTATCAATGCACAAGCTGCCAAGCAGGCAACTACTTACTTAATGGAATATGCTTAGCAGAATGCCCATCAGGATACACTCCAAACTCATCAACTAAGATTTGTGATCTTTCTTTCACAACTTACTCAATTTCACTTTCAAATATTATTCTCTTAGATACTATTTCTGGAGTAAATGTAGGATTATCAAATACTAATTCATACCCAAACTACGACATCAACGATCCTTATCCATCATATTTAAGAGGTTACTATTATAACTACAACAGCTATTTAAAGACAAGTTTTATGTTTTCCCCTTCGTTTTCTATTTCTTTATGAATAAGACCTTCATCAGCTGGTTTTATAATATCCAAATATATATCAACTACAGCTATACTACAAGTAAAAATATTATCAAGCTATCCACAAATCTCTCTTCTTTTGTCAGATTCATTAACAACCATATCAGTAACAGGCGCTTCTAGTGTGCTTGCTGGGGGATGATTTTATATTTCTTTTGACTGCAAAATTAATTCTGATGGGACAACAACTCTAAAATCTTATATTGACGGAGCTTCTCAAGCTACTTATACCACATCTACTCGTCTTTATCTACTAGACAGTCAATCAGGAGATCTATATATAGGCCATTATAATTCAGGATTCACTGGCTTTTTATGGAATGTTAACATTTACAGTCAAAATAATAATGCTTTAAGCGCTATAGGTCTTTTTATCGAAAAGCTTTTGATAGCATCCATCCTCTAAAAATTTGGAGAAATTTTTTTAATAGTGTAACATTTTTTGAAAAAACGCTAATTTATCAATCATATTATAGGGAGGAAAACCATGCTATCAAAACGCTCTATAAAAATCATGTATCAATTTAAGCGATTTTAAAGCATCAGGATGCTTAAATAACTGCGTAAAATGCCCAATGGATTCTAGTTGCCTAGATAATTGCCCAATATCTAAATACAATAGTGGCTCTGGTTGCACTAATTGTATAGCAGCATGCGATAAGGGATGCAGAAATTCTGATACTTGCAGATTATGTAAGAATAAAGAATGTGCCACATGCACAGAGTTTTCAGGAGGAAATTCATGCTTGACTTGCATTACTAATGCAGTTAGTGATGGATCTGGTGGATGCACTTGTGCAGGAAATGCTTTTTGGGCATCTTCTTCTCAGACATGTGAAATTTGTGATGTTCTTTGCTCAGCATGCTTAAAAACAACTTATTTTGAGTGCTCAACTTGTTCAGGAAGTTATCAATTGGTTGAAAATGTCTGCTTAAACAGCTGCCCTTATGGATTAGATGCTCCTTGCTTGTTAGTATCAACCGCTGTGATTGATCAGTCTTTCAATACAGATTTTCAAGGCATATATGGGATTTTTACAACAGGAGCTAGTTCCACGTCTTTTCAGTTTTTTAATACTCCTGAGTCATATGATCCTATTCCTGCATATAATCGTGGCTTATTTTTCGACGGAACCATGTATTTATTATCATCAACTAGTATTTTGCTTTCCCATAGTTTTTCAATTGGATCTTGGATTTATATAATAACCCATGGAGATTGGCTAGAAAAGCAAACACAAATAATTTCTCTATCCTCTACAGGAAGCATAGCAGCTAATATGGAAAATCCTTCACAAGCAGTTGCCACTCAAACTTTATCAGCAAGCAGCTCATTAAACAGCTGAATTTATTTATCATATACTTTCAGTTGCATTTCAGCTACTACAAATATAGCTGTTTATCTTAATGGAGCTTCAATTGCAACCCTAGTTGTTTCTAACTATATAATAAGAGATCTCCCTACTACTAAATTAATTATCGGGAAAAGTAGCACTTCTGGCTTTGTAGGGTTTATTAATTCACTTCAGCTGTGAAATGTGCAGATTAGTGATTTTTCGAGCTATGTTAATAATTTTATATGCGGAGCAGGGTTAGGCCATTCTTGCTTATGATCTTGCGATTTATCTCATTACTGGAGTGGGAGTTCTTATTTAGCTTGCAATTCATGCAGTAAAGGATGTGTCCGGGCAGGAACATGCAATATTTGTGATGATTTATTATGTTCCGTTTGCACAGGATTTGGCTCAGGAAAATGCACTCAATGCGTTGACAATGCAAGTGGAGCTCCTGGCCAGTGTATTTGCAATACTAATTATGTGGTTTCTTCAGATGGATTTTCATGCATACTATGTTCTAATGGCTGTGAAATATTTTCTTTGAACTTAAATACTCTAAATGGAATTATTTATGATAAAATGGGCTCTATTCCAGCTATAACTGGATCATCTAAGCAATTCTATCCAGATTATGAAGCTAATGACCCAATAGCTGCTTATTTAAGAGGTTTCTATTTTAATGGTCAGACTTCAATCTTGAGGCTGCCAGAATACTCAAATTATTTAACTCCAAAGCTTGTAATTCCATCCACATTCACAGTTTCTATATGACTAAATATCGAAACATTATATGGTGCTTTATTATCAAAACATGACATTTCTTATAATTACTCATCAATATTCTCAATTACACTAATAAGTAGTAAGCCATCAATCTCTTTGTTAATAAACTCATCTCCAATAACTTTTATAAGCCAATCATCTCTCAATAATTATGAATGAAGCCATATAGAATTTACATTAGAAACTACTCAAAACAGCAATAATAAAGTTTCTTGCTATATAAATGGACTATTCGATTCATCTGAAATAGAAGGATCGGGAATTTTTCAAGATAAAAGATCTTATACCACAACAGCTATAGGAGCCCAGCTTAGTTCTCAGACAGTTTATAATTATTATCAAGGCTTTATTTATACTATACAAATATTCAATACTGTTAAGCCAGTAAATAGTCTATCGACGATTTCTTGTACTGAAAATTGCAGTGTTTGTCCAACAAATCAAATCTGTATACCTAACTGTAAAATAAATGAATATTGGAGTGGGCCAGGCTATAATGTTTGCTATCATTGTAATATGAAATGTACAAAAAGCTGTAGAGACTGGAGAGACGCATGCTCTCTTTGTAATAATTTATTATGCAAAGATTGTACAGATTATTCTTCTACAGGCTGCATATCTTGCAAAGACAACGCTATAAATCCAGATTCATGCATCTGTGACCTAAATTATGTCCTTGATTCTTCAAATAACAGCACTTGTATTCCTATTGAGGCAGGCGGATTCAGAGGCGAGGACGGAATGTATTATCCTTGCCCAAAATTATGCAGCACATGCGAATCTCTTACTAAATGCAGTGCTTGTGTATCAAATGCCAGCCTTACAAACAATCTCTGCTATTGCAATTTAGGCTATAATGGTACCACAATTTGTACATATATTCTTTTTGCAGCTAAACTTTCAGTTTTACCTGATAATTCTTTATATCTTACGTTTTCTGATAATCTTGTAAATAATCTTACTGTATCAAATTTTACTATAAAAGTAGGAAAACAAGGAGAAGTTTCATGTAAAATTGAAAAGATAAATGGGACGTGCTATTATATTTCTTTAAAGATTGAGGAGGCAATTACTAAAGGCACATTTGCTGTTCTTGAGTTTCTAGATATAAAAGAAACTAGATCAGTTTATAATGGAATATTAAACTCATCAGAAGTCGTGGCATCTTTGAACACCTATGATCCTGCTCCGTACTCAGCAACAATTGAATCAATCTCATCTCAAGCATCAGCTGGGTCTCAGGCTGTTGTTTCTGGAGCTGCTGCTTTATCATTTATAAATCCAAGTGCAAGCGGTTTATGAAGCATAATGAATACCTTGCAAATTCTTAGTTATTTAACTTTATCAGGGATACCTTTATCAAGCAAAATGAGCTCATTTTTGAACAATTTGAACTCTTTTAGCATTTTCCCAAATATTTTTACCTATTTTATAGATGAAAATGAAGGTAATAAGCCATATTCACAAGCAGAAGATTTTGAATATGACTCTGATTTAATCTTGATAATTCAAGGTAATGATTTTACACTTATACTGGCTTCTTTATTATCTCTTCCTGTAATTTTATTTTTCTCACGATGCTCACATAGATGAATTAGTAAAAAATTCACAAAAAATCTCAAAAATTATAAATATGCATTTTATTTGAGATTTTGGATCCAATGCTATCTTGAATTAGGAGCTGCTGCTAGTATCGGATTTGTTACAGCAGGGCATAAAAATATCACACAAATTACCAATCTTATTATTTGTGCAATTGTTTATGCTTTAATTATAATCACTCCCCCTGGATTTTTATTATTTTCCTATAAAAATAAAAATCGTATTCAATCATGTGAAAAGAGCTTCATATATTTATTTAATACTTTTTACTATGAATTTAGAAAAAATAGAGGATTTATTGCAACACAATATTATTTTGTATTTTTTGCAAGAAGGCTCATTTACATAATAAACTTGGTATTTTTAAGAGATTACCCAGAAACAGAAGTAACTATTAATATTGTTCTTTCATTAGTAACTATTATATTTTTAGCAATTTACTGACCTTTTGAGGACCCAATTTTGCAATTAGCCAATTTAATAACTGAAATATTGATTGGAATAATCATGATCTCCACTTCAGTATACTTATTTAATCTTGAGCAAGAAATAGTAACAATAGTTGAGAGTATCATTGTGGCAACTGTTTTGACAGCGGTTACAGTTCAAATAATTATTTCTTTAGCTATTTTTGTTAGAACTCTGTATGAATTAATTCGCAGTAAGCTCATTAAAGAAGGCATCATGGGAAATGGGACTCAGCCAAAGAATATTCGGATAAGAAAGATTGAAAAATAGTTTACGACATATATTTATTTAAGTATTTATAAGAATCAATTAAATTTATTTAGTATTAGGCTTAGTAAATATGATTTCAGTTTTTTTTTTAAATTAAACTTAAAAATATTATTTATTTTCAATTTGATTATTATTAGATTCAAGATCTTATCATTAAATTTTAAATAGAACAGTAAATTGCTATGATTATGATGTTATATTGTCTATTATTTTATACATTTGATTATCTATGGTATAATACCTGTTTTTAGCATATATTAAAAGTATAAAAATATTTGCAATTATAAGATTTTAATATTATTATATAATTATAAGAAAGTTCGTTTTAATTTTTATTCTCTTATTAAATTTGAAAACTAATTAGAGTTTCAAGTCTCTTGCTTATAATATATCAATTTATACAATATTTTCTCTTTGATTACACTTAAAATAGATGTTTTCAGGTTTTTATCTAAAAAACAATTTTACTTAAATTTGTTTTAATTTATGCTTTTTATTTTACGAATTTATAAAAGATATTTTATTTAGTTGATCCTTTCTATAAAAAAGTAATAATTAAAATTTTGTCTACTTATACGCATATTTATCAAGAACAGAGACAAATCAATATGAGATTATTATTTTTAAGGTTTTAAAATTTTATTACTTGCTTCTTTTCGACTTTCTCATAGCAGCTCTTATGGGATCTTTTGGCTATATAGCGCCGCATGCAAACTATACTATAATTTCTCTATCTGTACCAAGTTCTTCTCACTATTCTGCAACTTTATCCTCTCAGAAGTGTATTTCAAGTATTCTGTGAGTCATGATCCTCTGTTTCTGATATATTTTGTGTTTGTGAGGTATGGTGGCTTCTTTTCACCAAATATATGAGTCAAGCAAGAATTGATAAAAAATCTAAGCATAAATTTAATATATTAATATGCGTGGTTTATGCATGATTTATGCATAATAAGGATTTTAGCTTCAAAACATTCTATTAAATTTTATAAAGATTCTTATAAAATGCAATTTATTAAAACATCATAAAGATAAATTTTTTTCTAAAGTAATTTAACTAAATCTCAAGAACTTAGGTTGGAGAATTTTTCTATTTCCTTATAAATAGAAGATGAATTTTTTTATTTATTTCACCAGGACTTTGTTGACCTATTCATTCAACACTCCCGATTGCTGTCCATCAGGCAGTTCAATTTCTAGCTCTTGGTTTTGTAAATGCGCAAATTCATATTATCTGGTTGACGATAAAGTTTGTGCAAATTCATGCCCTTCAAATTTCGATTCTCCTTCGTGAAGTTTCCCTGGCTCAGGAAATTCATGCGATGCACCCAGTGCAAATGATGCAATTTTATTTGAATTGCAATTTACAAGCATGCAAGACTTGACAGCCACTTATATTTCAAACTCTGCTAACTCTAATGAAAAATTCCTCAACCCAAGTTCTATCTCATACAACTCTCCAACTCATAATTCCCCGCTGCCAACAGTAGATCGTGGCTTTTATTTTGCTACAACTTCTAGCATGACTAGTGATCAACACTATACCCCAGCCCTTTACTTTACTTTAAACTTATGGATAAAACCTCTTGCAAGTGGAGAAATTTTAAATGTCATTTCAGGCTCAACCCAATATTTAAGAATATGAGCCGACTCATCAGGGGTTTATAAATTTAGTGGGACAATTTATGATACAAGTAGTAATTCTAAGTCAATATCAGGAACAAGCACCTCAAGCTACACGTCATCATGGCATAAAGCCTCTATAGGTCTTGAACAAATTTCTTGTACAGAAGCAACGATATCTTTTTTTATAAATGGATCAGGGGCTGGCTCATCTACAATAAGCAGCTCTGAAGCAAAATTTGTTGGTGGGGTATCTTATATATGAACTATTGGATATAATAATCCAGCAAACTCCTTTAGGGGATTTATTTATTGACTCCAGGCAAGAGCTGATACTGAGACTTCAAGCTTTCCAGAAATGGCAAACAAGAGAGAATGCATTGATAACCAATATTGAGATGGATCTGCTTGCCAGAATTGCGATTCTAGCTGTCCTACTTGGCCTTGGTGCATTAGAGGAGGTAGTTGTAGTATCTGCTATACATTAGATTGTATTAGTTGTTATGGATACTCTGTATCAATGTGCACATCATGCACTACAGGTATCGTTCCAGGATGCTGCGATTATATTGCTACAGCTTGTACTCAAACTTGGTCAAATACAGCATGCCTTAGTACAAAAGTTCTGATTGGAGGAATTTGTTTGTATACTTGCCCATACGGCTTTGGAAATTGCGCAGCTGTTTCTACAGCAGTTATAACAGCTGATTTTACAGGTTCATTTGCTGGAAGCTACAGTACAGCAGCGGTGATTACAGGTACAAGTTCTTCAAGCTATAATTTTTGGAATTCTCCAGAAAGCTCAGATCCATATCCAGCAAAAAATAGAGGGTTTTATTTCAACTCAAATCAGTTTTTAAGTGGATCTATAAATCTCTCTAACACCTGAAGTATAGGTTTGTGAGTTTATGCTATTAGCGGAACTATTATCAGTCATAGCTCAGGCAAACTCATTATTGATTCCAGTGGAATTAATTTTTCTTTAGAAAAATGGGATGCGTCGTCCACAACTAGCTCTGCTTCACAATCTATCACTCCAAACGTATGGAGCTATATTTCATATACCGTTGGGTTTGCGAATAAAATAACTACAGTGACTCCATATCTAAACAAAGTTGCTGGAGCATCAACAACTGTAACAAATTATGTGTTTAGGTTGCATTCAGGAGGAACACTATACATTGGTAAAGGTTCAACAAACTTTAATGGATTTATAGCTAACTTTGTGCTATGGCAAACTACAATTAGTGATTTTACTGCCTATTACAATATAAACACATTGTCAGGAGGATCTGTATCAATTTTATGGCCATGTGATTATACTCAATATTATGATGGATCTGTATGTCAATCATGTTTAGGTACTTGTACAACTGGCTGTACTAGAGTAGCATCTTGCTATATTTGTGATGATTTTTTATGCTCTCAATGCTCATCATTTTGGTCAGGCAGTTGCACTTCATGTATTTCTAATGCATCTGGGTCTCCGTGCCAATGCAATTCTGGTTATTATCAGCCTATTAATCAAGCTCTATGCTCAGCTTGTTATACAGGATGTGCTCATTGTACAGGCTCATCTTACTATTTATGCACTGCCTGCAACTCTGGCTATTTTTCTTATAATACTAATTTTTGTGTCTCAAATTGTGCAACTGGATATACCGAAAACTCATCCACAAAAACTTGTGATTTTACTTCATTCACTGGGTTAAATATAATTTTTTATGATCAAATAATGCTTAATTCAATTTCAGGAGTAACAGTAGGATCTCTCAATACAAACACTTATCCAACATATGACTCCAATGACCCATATCCTGCCTATCTTAGAGGATACTATTTTACTGGCACAACTTATCTCTCAGCCCAAGTTGTAACTGCACCAAATTTTACAATTTCCATTTGAATTTACCCAACTACTTTTGGAACAATAGTCTCTAAAACCATTTCTGGAAATGAAATACTTTGCCTTGAAATTTTAAGCTCTGGGAATCCCAAACTTTCACTTATTTTGAGAGACTCTTCGACCTTTTCAATAACTTTATCTGCAAATACATTAAATAGCTGAAACTTTATCTCATTTACGGGAAAAATTGACACGGACTATAAAACAACTATAAATTCATATTTAAATTCCCAAACTAAAGACTCTGGCTCGTCTACTAACGTCGCTTATTTCCAAGACAGCAGCTCAGGCTCCTTATATATCGGAACAAAATCTAGCTTGAGCAGTGGTTTTATCGGATTCTTATATGATATTATTATATATAGTTTAAATACTCTACAACTTAGTGATTATTCAACTTCTAGCTGTTCCCTATCATGCTCAGCCTGTCCAATTGACCACAATTGTCCAGATTCTTGCCCATTATCACAGTACAATAATGGCTCTTCCTGTATAAACTGTAAATCAACTTGTACCAAAGGCTGCAGGTCTACAGACACTTGTAGACTGTGCAAAACTAAGGAATGTAATAGTTGCACTTCTTTTTCTGGGTCTTGTACAAGCTGTATAGCAAATGCAGAATCTGATGGGTCAAATGGATGCAAATGCAAAAATAATGCTTTTTGGTCAGCTGATTTAGAAAGCTGCGAATTGTGCGATGCACTTTGCGCTGTTTGTAAGCAAACTACCTATTTTGAGTGCACTTCTTGTACTTCGGGTAAACAGCTGGTAGGAGTGTTATGCCTTAATAGTTGTCCATTTGGCTACGGATCTTCCTGCTCTCAAGTTTCAACTGTCGTAATTGACCTATGCTTTTATACAGATTTTCAAGGGGGATATGGGACTTTTACTACAGGAGCAGACTCTAGTAAATACCAACCCTTTGTATCACCCGAAACTGTTGATCCAATTCCTACTTATTTAAGAGGCCTTTATTTTGATAGCAACATGTACCTATTATCCTCTCAGTCTATTTACATCTCTCACAGTTTTTCAATAGGAGTTTGGATATATGTAATCACCGATGGAGATTTTTTGCAAAAACAAACTAAGCTTAAATTATGATCAACTGGTATAATAGGTGTTTTAATGGATGATACAGCCCAAGCATCATCTCATGAGACCTTTTCTCCTACTTCTTCATTTACAGACTGAACTTACTTATCAATTACGATATATTATACTTCAAATGCTTCTGTACTCTCTGCTTATATTAATGGAGTCTCAGCTGGGTCTTACACAGTTGCTGGAAAAATTTATCGAGATGATGCCTCTACAAATTTACAGCTAGGAAAAAGTGACACCTCAGGCTTTGTTGGATTTATCTTTTATTTTCAGCTTTGAAATGTAGCTATTACAGATTTTACAACAATTATAAATGGGTTTACATTTTGCTCATCTGGAAATAAGGCTATATGTTTATGATCATGTGATATGGCGACTTATAAAAGTGGAAGCTCTTATGCAGCTTGTAATTCTTGTGCTAAAGGATGTAGAAGAGCTGTCTCTTGTAATATTTGTGATGATCCTTTATGCGCTGCTTGTACAGGATTTGAATCTGGAAAATGCACAACCTGCGTTAGTAATGCGTCAAAAAATCCAACAAATTGTGCTTGTAATTCAGGGTTTGGGGTTTCTAATGATGGGTTTTCATGTGTCCAGTGCTCAACAGGATGCCAAACTTGTACTGGAAGTGGGTATTATCAGTGTACAAGTTGTCAAACAGGATATTACTTTCTTAATATACAATGCCTTAGTGAATGTCCATGAGGGTATACTCAAAACTCAGGAACTAATAGCTGTGATCTTTCTTCTACAACATATTCAATTATTTTCTCAAATGTAATTCTTTTAGACACTATTTCTGGTGTAAATATAGGTGCATCAAATACTAACTCTTACCCAAACTATGATACTAACGATCCTTATCCATCATATTTAAGAGGCTACTATTACCTTTCCAGCAGCTATTTAAGTACAAGTTTTATGTTTTCTCCTTCTTTTTCTATTTCTTTGTGAATAAGACCTTTAGCAACCGGTTTTGTAATATCAAAATTTATTTCGACAACAACTATGTTACAAGTAAAAATATTATCAAGCTATCCACAAATCTCTCTTTATTTATCAGATTCATCAACAACTATATCAGTCGCAGGCACTTCTAGTGTTCTTGTCGGAGGATGGTTTTACATTTCTTTTGACTGCAAAATTAATTCTGACGGGACAATAACTATTACATCTTATATTGACGAAACTTCTCCAGCTACTTCTACTACATCCGCTCCTCTTTATCTACAAGACAGCCACTCAGGAAATCTATATATAGGGCATTATAGTGCAGGATTTAATGGCTTTTTATGGAATGTTAAAATTTACAGTCAAAATAATAATGCTTTAAATGACTTTAAAACGTCAGGATGCTTAAGTAGCTGCGCAAAATGCCCGAGCGATTCTAATTGTTTAGATAGTTGCCCAATATCTAAATATAACAACGGTTCAGCTTGCACTGACTGCATAGTGACTTGTGATAAGGGATGCAGAAATTCTGATACTTGTAGGCTATGCAAGACGAAAGAATGTGCCACATGCACAGAGTTTTCAGGAGGAAATTCATGCTTGACTTGTATTACTAATGCAGTTAGTGATGGATCTGGAGGATGCACTTGTGCTGCAAATGCTTTTTGGGTAGCTTCATCTCAGACATGTGATCTTTGTGATGCTCTTTGTTCGGCTTGCTTAAAAACAACTTATTTTGAGTGCTCAGCTTGCTTAGGAATTTATCAATTAGTTGGCAATGTCTGCTTAGCCGAGTGTCCATATGGATTTGGTGCTTCTTGCTCATCTGTATCAACTGCTGTGATTGATCAGACTTTCAATACAGATTTTCAAGGCTCATATGGGATTTTTACAACAGGAACTAGCTCCGCATCTTTTCGTTTTTTTAATACTCCTGAGTCATATGACCCTATTCCTGCATATAATCGTGGCTTATTTTTCGACGGAACCATGTATTTATTATCATCAGACAGCGTTTTGCTTTCCCATAGTTTTTCAATTGGATCTTGGATTTATATAATAACGCAGGGAGATTGGCTAGAAAAGCAGACACAAATAATTTCTCTATCCTCTACAGGAAGCATAGCAGCTAATATGGAAAATCCTTCACAAGCAGTTGCCACTCAAACTTTATCAGCAAGCAGCTCATTAAACAGCTGAATTTATTTGTCATATACTTTCAGCTACAATTTAGATACTACAAATATAGCCGTTTATCTTAATGGAGCTTCAATTGCAACCCTAGCCGTTTCTAACTATATAATAAGAGATCTCACTGCAACTAAATTAATTATCGGGAAAAGTAGTACTTCTGGCTTTGTAGGATTTATTAATACACTTCAGCTATGAAATGTACCAATTAGTGATTTTTCGAGCTATGTTAATAATTTTATATGCGGAGCAGGGTTAGGCCATTCTTGCTTATGATCTTGCAATTTATCTCATTATTGGGATGGGAGTTCTTATTCAGCTTGTAATTCATGCAGTAAAGGATGTGTCCGGGCAGGAACATGCAATATTTGTGATGATTTATTATGTTCCGTTTGCACAGGATTTGGCTCAGGAAAATGCACTCAATGCGTTGAAAATGCAAGTGGAGCTCCTGGCCAGTGTATTTGCAATACTAATTATGTGGTTTCTTCAGATGGATTTTCATGTGTAGCATGCTCTAATGGCTGCTCTCATTGCACGGATATAACTTATCAAAAATGCACTGCATGCAAGCCAGGGTTTTATTTTTTTGCTCTAACTGGGCAATGCTTAGATGAATGCCCGAGTAGATATAGTTCAGATTCATCTAATAATATTTGTTCGGTGGACATTGATCTAGTGATGAATTTAGAAGTAGATGATAATATTTCTCTTAGCAGTATTTCTGGTTTCAATGTAGGCTCAGTCAATACTAACTCTTATCCTGACTGATCTGATACTCACGATCCAATCCCTGCCTATAAAAGAGGATACTATTTTTACCAAAATAATTGTTTATCTTCTTCAATTATGATATCCCCATCTTTTACAGTTTCTCTATGAGCAAAACCATTGGCAGCTGGAATTTTGATGACTAAATATACATCTAGCGATATTCTTAAAATCATTATAAATTCATCAGGACTTCCATCACTCTCAATCACTTTTTCCGATTCATCAACATCAACTTTATCTGCCTCTTCAAGTATTTTAAATAATTGAAACTATTTAAGTTTATCAGGGCATGTCCAAAATGATGGTAAAACAATTTTACAATTTTATATAAACGGTTTGGCTAATAATTATATAGTTACCACTTCTTTGACTTATTTTAAAGATACGCTGTCAGGGACACTTTATATTGGAAATGATGAGACTTTAGGATCTTCAGGGATGATTGGATTTATAGCAAGATTTATGATGTGAAACTCTTATGGGCATGAACTTAATGACTATGCAAATTCTTTATGTAATGGGGGTTGCTCGACTTGCCCTTCAAATTTGATATGCTTAAATACCTGTGCTATAAATGAGTATCCAGATAGTTGCTTAACCTGTATATCAGGATGCAGCCAAGGATGTGTTAATGGCTTAACATGCAGACTCTGCAGAGATAAAGAATGCTATTCATGTGATACATTTACAGGTGAATGTTTAAGCTGTATTGCACATGCTTATAAACCAGTAGATCATTGTATGTGTATTCCTAATGCAGTATGAGTCTCTAGCTCACAGAGTTGTGAGCTTTGCCATTCTATTTGTTCAAGCTGTTCTACACCAAAATTTGATAGCTGCCTTACATGTATATCAGGCTATTATCGAATTCAATCATTATGCATGCCATTTTGCCCAACTGGTTATGTTATTAATGGCAACATTTGTGATAGCGACCCGAATTATACAAACTATTTAGTATTTAATATGATGCCACATCAAATAAAAGACATTGTTGTAGATTCAGCATCAAAAATTCCAGTACTTACAGGCAAAGATAATAAATTTTATCCTAATTATGATACAACTGATCCTATAGCAACTATTTATAGAGGGTACTATTTTACTGGATCATCTTACATGCAGCTCCCTCCATACTCCAGCGCTTCAACACAATTGCTTACTTTTGCACCCAAATTTATAATATCAGCTTGAATAAAACCAATATCTGATACAGGAGTTATTTTTTCTAAACAAGTTAATGCTGGATTGTTTACAAATTATATTAGCTTCTCTATATTAAGCAAGTCTCCATCAATGACTTTAACTCTAAAAGATTCTTCTACAATAACTTATTCAAGCTCTGTATCCTCTTTAGAAGTTGCATTGTCGCAATGAAATTTTATTTCTGGAAATTCTGATATCAGTTCAACCCCTCAGCAAATTATCGGATTTTCAACAAATTCAGATATTGATATTTCAGGTGATAAGCACGCAAGCTGGTTTATTGACTTGCAAAACTCATTTTTAATTACAATTGGAGCTTCCCATCTTGATGCTACAACTATGACATCATTTTTTAATGGTTTTCTTTGGGATCTAAAAATCTATAACGAAATAATAGCAGTCAGTAGTTTGACGTCAAGCTTTTGCAGTGGATGCTCTTTATGTCCTATCGATAATTCTAATACTTGTTTAGATAGCTGTTTTATAGATAGCTATTGGGATGGCAGCAGTTGTACAGCTTGCTTATCAGGATGCTCAAATAAAGGCTGTGTAAGAACTGATAAAAATTGCAACCTCTGCCAAGATCTTATATGTGAAATATGTGATGATTATACTAATACATGTATTACCTGCAAAATAAACGCAAGCTTAGTAGGGACAAGCTGCCAATGTAATTCTATGTATTATTGGAGTAGCAGCAATGAAAACTGTGAGAAATGTGATATTTCTTGTAAGACCTGCACATCAGCTAGTTATTTGGACTGCTTGACTTGTGCTGATGGATATTATAGCTCATCAGGGCTCTGTAAAGCCAGTTGCTCATTAGGATATTCTCCATCTGGAAATAAGTGTATATTAGTTAATGAAAAGATATTTGATTTGGATCTTAATACCCTTAATGGAGTAATTTATGATAAAGCAAACTCAATTCCAGTTATAACTGGGTCATCTAAGCAATTTTATCCAGATTACGAAGTTGATGACCCAATCCCAGCTTATTTAAGAGGGTTTTATTTTAACGGAAAAACTTCAGTTTTGAGGCTTCCAGAGTATTCAAATTATACATCCCCAAAGCTTCTAATTCCATCCACTTTCACAATTTCTATATGATTAAATAGTGAAACCTTATTTGGTACTTTATTATCAAAGCATGATATTTCTGATAATTATTCATCATTATTCTTAATTTCTCTAGTAAGCAGTAACCCATCAATCTCTCTGACAGTAAACTCATCTCCTTTATTTTTTATGTGCCAAAAATCTCTTAGTAATTATGAATGAAGCCATATAGAATTTACATTTGAAACCACCCAAAATGGCGATAATATGATTTCTTGTTATATAAATGGATTGTCTGATACATATGAGATTGCTGGGTCTGGAATTTTTCAAGATAAAGGAGATCATACTGTAATGTCTATAGGAGCTCAGCTTAACTCGCAGACAGTTTATAATTATTATCAAGGCTTTGTTTATACCATACAGATATTCAATACTGTTAAGCCAGTTAATAGTTTATCGACGATTTCTTGTACTGAAAATTGTGGTGTTTGTCCATTAAATCAAATATGTATTCCTAACTGCAAAATAAATGAATATTGGAGCGGGCCAGGCTATAAGGTCTGTTATCACTGCAATATAAAATGCCCAAACAGCTGCAGGGATTGGCGATCTACTTGTTCTCTATGTAATAATTTATTATGCAAAGATTGCATAGATTATTCTCCTTTTGGCTGCATAACTTGTAAAGAAACTGCTATAAATCCTGATTCATGCATCTGTGACATAAATTATGTTCTTGACACTTCAAATAACAGTACTTGTGTTCTTGTTGGGCCTGGTGGATTTAGAGGTATAGATGGAATGCTTTATTCTTGTCCAAAACTATGCAGCACATGCGAATCTTCTATTAAATGCACAGCTTGTGTAGAAAATGCTAGCCTTAAAACCGATCTCTGCTATTGCAATTTAGGCTTCAATGGAGACACAAACTGTACATCTGTTGCTTTTTCAGCAAAAATTTCAGCTTTATCAGATAATTCTTTATATCTTACATTTTCTGATAATCTTTTGTATACTCTTTCTGTATCAAATTTTACAATAACAATTGAGCATCGAGAAATTTCTTATAAAATTGAGCAGATAAATGAGACTTGCTATTATATTTCTTTAAATATTGAGAAGGCAATTTCTAAAGGTACTTTAGCTACAATCAGCTTTATAAATTTGGAAGAAACTAGATCAGTTTCGAATGGAGTGCTGAATTCGTCAGAAATTTCAGTATCTTTAAATTCGTATGATCCAGCTCCATACTCTGCAGCAATTGAGTCAGTTACATCACAAGCATCAGCTGGTTCTCAGGCTGCTATTTCTGGAGCTGTTGCTTTATCAATTGTAAATCCAAATCCAAGCTCTTTGTGAAGCATGATGAATACCTTACAAATTCTTAGTTATTTAACTTTATCAGGAATACCTTTATCTAGCAAAATGAGCTCATTTTTGAATAATTTAAATTCTTTTAACTTATTTCCAAATGCCTTTTCCTATTTTATTGATAAAAATGAAGGAAATACTCCATACTCTCAAGCAAAAGAATTTGGATTTGACTCTGATCTTATCTTAATAAATCAAGGAAATGATTTCACACTGATATTAGCTTCTTTATCAGTTTTCCCTATAATTTTCTTTTTCTCACGATGCTCATACAGATGACTTGGTAAAAAATTTGCAAAAACTCTCAAAGGCTATCAATTTTCATTTTATTTGCGATTTTGAATTCAATGCTATCTTGAATTGGGGGCTGCTGCTAGTATCGGATTTGTTTCTGCTGAATTCGGAAATGTAACACAAATTACTAATCTAATTATTTGTTTAGCTGTTTATATGCTTCTAGTAGCCACTCCTCCTGGATATTTCTGGTTTTGTTATAAAAATAAAAATCGTATTCAGTCAAGAGAAAAGAGTTTTTCTTCTTTATTTGATACTTTTTTTTATGAATTTAGAAATGATAAGGGACTTCTTGCAACACAATATTATTTTGTATTTTTTGCAAGAAGACTTATCTATATAATAAATTTGGTATTTTTAAGAGAATACCCACAAACCGAAGTCACTATTAATATTGTTCTTTCATTGATCACAATTATGCACTTATTCTTTTTCTGGCCTTTTAATGATCCAATTTTGCAAATAACAAATTTAGCTACTGAAATATTGATTTGCTTTATAATGATCTCTACCTCAGTTTATTTATTTGATCTTGGGCAAGAAATGGTATCAGGAGTTGAGAGCGCTATTGTAGCAATTGTCTTGATAGTTATGGCAGTTCAAACTTTATCTTCTGTATTTATTTTTGCTAGAACTCTATATCAAGTGATTCATCATAAACTTTCTAAAGCAGGTGTCATAAGAAATAGCATTCTACCGAATAATAGTCAGCTTAGAAAAATAGAAAGATAGCTTATGATAGCTTATTTATTTAATTATACATTTATTAAACAAATATTTATTAAGAAATTATTGTAATTATTCTTTAATTGTAATTTTAATCATTTTTTCAAGACTTATACTCGACATCTTAATAGTTGATTTCATTAATTATAATCTAATTGTTAAAACTTCTAATTTTATGATTTGACTAATATAAATACAATAATGTTCAGTTTTTACCTCACAACTAAATGTTCCCATAAAACGTAGATTTGATAAGATTTTTGATAAAATAAATATAAAGTTTGATCATAAAATTGCATCAACATCACTTAGGCTATAATTTTTAATGCTTTAGTTGCATAGTTTAATTATTTCGACACATTATTATGGTGATGAACTCAATTTTTATTTTTGTCACCAATATTGTTCTCGCATACTCATTTTGCCCCTTTGGCAGTTTTACCAGTGGAGGATCATTAGCCTGCTCAAGCTCATTCTATATGATTGATTCTAAAATATGTGTAAATTCATGTCCTACTAATTTTATGCCTGCTGTGTCAGATGTTGGATTATTTCCAATATGCTATCCACCAAGTGATGGTTCTGCAATATATTTTACCTTTGAATTAGCATCCGTTAAAGATTTAACAGCAAACTTCGTTGCAAGCTTAGATGATTCCTCTACTCAGCTTCTAAATCCAGACAGCATTCCCTTCAATTCTCCAACACAAAAATCCCCACTCCCTACCATCGATCGTGGCTTTTACTTTGCTAAAACCTCTAGCACATCCATCAACCAAAACTATATCCCTTCCCTTTATTTTACTTTAAATTTATGAATAAAGCCTCTAGATAGTGGGGAAATTTTAAGTGCCCTTTCAGGCTCTGAGAAAATTCGAATATGGGCGGATTCCTCAGGCTTTTATAGCTTTTACGCTCAAATTTACGATTCAAATAATGATCCAGACACAATATCTGGAAGTAGCATGTCTAGCTATACATCATTCTGGCAATTTGTATCAATAAGTCTCAACCAAGCCTCTTGCAGCCAGATCGATGTTACATTTTTAATAAATAGTAACGACGCTGGTATTGCAACTTTTACTAATAGAGAAGCAAAATTTTCTGACGATGTTTATACATGAACAATTGGAGATATTCATAATTCTGACTCATTTAGAGGGTTTATTTATTGGATAGAAGCAAGATCTAGTGTAGTAGAATATGATGGCGGATTGAGTATCAATATTGAGTGTATTGACAATCAATATTGGGATGGCTCTAGTTGCATGAATTGTGATGCAAATTGTCCTACCTGACCTTGATGTATTAGAGGAACTGATTGTATTACCTGCAATATTCTTGATTGTGCTACATGCCAAGGATATCCTCCTTTAGAATGTGTTGATTGCAAAACAGGTGTTGCTCCTAATTGTTGTGATTATTTAGGGACAGTCTGCTCACAAACTTGGACAAATACAGACTGCGACAGTGGAAAATTTCTTATTGGAGGAGTTTGTCTACATGCATGCCCATATGGGTTTGGGAACTGTGTGGCTATTTCTACAGCTGTGATGACAGTTGACTTTTCAGGCTCATTTGCAGGAAGGTATGGTGTAGATTTGATTACTGCTGCAAGCCCTGCAAGCTATAATTATTGAAACTCTCCAGAAACGTCCGATCCATTCCCAGCTAAAAACAGAGGGCTCTATTTTAACTCAAACCAGTTTTTAAGTGGGTCAATAAATCTCTCTAATACTTGGAGTATGAGTTTGTGGGTTTATGCGATTTCTGGAATAATTATAAGTCATAGCTCAGGTAAACTCACTATTGATCCCAGTGGAATTAATTTTTCGTTAGAAAAATGAGATGGAACTTCTGCGAGCTACTCTGCCTCACAATCAATACCACTAAATGTATGGTGCCATATTTCGTATTCGGTTGGGTTTGGGAGTAAATTAACTACAGTGACTCCATACCTTAATAAAATTGCTGGAAGCTCACAAACTGTGGCAGATTATGTCTTTAGATTACAACCAGGAGGGACATTATATATTGGCAAAGGATCGACCAAATTTAAAGGATTTATTGCTCATTTTATCCTTTGGCAAGTCACAATTAGTGATTTTTCTTCTTATTATGATATCAATACATTGACTGGAGGTTTAGTATCAACTTTATGACCATGTGATTACTCTCATTATTATGATGGATCTACATGCAAATCTTGCTTAGACTCTACTTGTACAAATGGATGCACTCGAGGGAATTCTTGTTATATCTGTGATGATTTTTTGTGCTCTCAATGCTCATCTTTTTGGTCAGGGGCCTGTACTTTGTGTATTGATAATGCATCAGGAACTCCATGTCAATGCAATTCTGGGTTTTATCAGCCTACAAACCAAGCTCTGTGCTCAGCTTGCTATACAGGATGCGCTGATTGTACAGGCTCAGGCTATTATTTATGTACGGCTTGCAGTTCTAGCTATTTTTTATATAATAGCATGATATGTCTTCCAGATTGCCCATCAGGCTATAATAAAAATTCAGGAACAAATTCATGCGATTTCTCATCAAGCACTTCACTTAGCTTATATTTCTACAATGAAATACAACTCAGCTCGCTTTCAGGGGCAAGGGTAGGATATACAAGCACAAATATATATCCTACATATGATAATGAAGACCCATTCCCTGCTTATTTAAGAGGCTATTATTTTTATCCAAGCAGTCTTTTAACAAGAACAATAATGATTTCTCCAACTTTTTCTATTGCCATATGGATAAAAGCAACAGTAAACGGCTTCATATTAGTCAAATATGTTCCAACTACAACACAATGGTACGTGCAGATTTTGCCATCAGGAAAGCCAAAGCTTTGAATTCTCTTATCAGATACGTCAACTACCATTTCAGTTATTGGAAATTCTAGCATAATTGATGCTTGGTCTTTTGTTTCTTTTGACTGTAAAATCAATCTTGATGGGACAACTACAATAGTTTCTTATATTAATTCAGTTTTTCAAGCTTCTACTTCATCAGCAACTGCTCTTTATTTAATAGATATCATGCATTGAAATTTCTATATTGGGCATTTGACTCAGAGTTTTACTGGATTTTTGTGGGAATTAAAAATTTATACAGAAAATGGCCATCATTTAGATGACTGGAGAACGACTGGATGTACTGGAAGCTGCACAAAATGTGCGACTGATTTAATTTGTCAGGATAACTGCCCGTTTTCTCAATATTTTGATGGAACATCTTGTGCAAACTGTATAGCAACTTGTGATAAGGGATGCAGAAACTCTGATACTTGTAGGATATGTAAGACTAAAGAATGTGCCACGTGTATAGAGTTTTCAGGAGGAAGTTCTTGCTTGACTTGTATTACTAACGCAGTTAGTGACGGATCTGGTGGCTGTACCTGTGCAGCAAATGCTTTTTGGGTATCTTCTTCTCAGACTTGTGAATTTTGTGATGCCATTTGTTCAATTTGTTTAAAAACTACTTATTTCGAATGCTCAAATTGTTTAGGAAGCTATCAATTGGTTGGATCTGTCTGCTTAAATGACTGCCCTTATGGATTTGATGCTTCTTGCTCATCAGTTTCAACTGCTGTGATTAATGAATCTTTTAATACTGATTTTCAAGGCTCATATGGGATTTTTACATCAGGGACAATTTCAACGTCTTTTCAATTTTTTAACACCCCAGAATCATTTGACCCTATTCCTGCATATAATAGAGGGCTGTATTTTGATGGAAATATGTATTTATTATCCTCAACTAGTGTTTTATTTTCTCATAGCTTTTCTATAGGAGCATGAGTATATGTAATAGTTGATGGTGATTTATTAGAAAAGCAAACCAGATTTGTTTTATCTTCTACAGGAAGCATAAAAGCTATAATGGAAGACCCTTCGCAGGCAGTAGTTACTGAAACTTTGTCTTCTAGCACTAGTTTCACAGATTGAAGCTACTTGTCAGTTACATTTAGCTATACTTCTGGTATTACAACTATAACAATATATATCAACGGAGCATCAGTTTTTAGCTTGCCAGTTTCAAATTACATTTACAGAGACCTTCCTTCTACTAGCTTAATGCTTGGAAAATCAAGTTCTTCATATTTTACAGGATTTATCAGAAGTTTTCAGCTCTGAAATATACCAATTAACACTTTCGCTATTTATATGGACAATATTTGTGGAGGAGGACACAGCTGTTTGTGGTCTTGTGATTTGTTTCATTATTTAAGTGGGTCTTCATATCTGCCCTGCAATTCATGCAGTAAAGGCTGCAGAAGAGCTCAAGTTTGCAATATTTGTTATGATTTATTATGCTTGGTTTGCACAGGGTTTGACTCAGGTAAATGCACTCAATGTGCTTCTAATGCAAGTAAAATTTCTGGGTCATGTTTCTGCAATGCAGGCTATGTGCCTTCTTCTGATGGTTTATCATGCATTTGCAGCCAGCCCTCTTCTGATGGATTATCGTGTGTAATATGCTTCAATGGGTGTTCTCAGTGCACAGATTCAGCTTATCATAAATGCACTGCATGCTATTCAGGATATTATTTTTTTGCTCTTACTGGGCAGTGTTTAAATGAATGTCCATCTGGGTATATTATAAATTCAGGGGCAAATAGTTGCGATAAAGTATCAGATTTAGGGGTTAGTCTTGATTTAACTGATCAAATACGCCTTGATACAGTTTCTAGCTTTAATGTAGGCTCAGATTATACTAATACTTATCCAGACTGGACAGATGTTAATGACCCAATCCCTTCTTATAAGCGAGGATACTATTTTAATACGAACAGCTATTTAATGTCTTCAGCAATGATATCGCCCTCTTTTACTGTTTTGGTGTGAATTAAGCCACTGGTAACTGGAATTTTCATTACTAAATGCACTTCTACTGATATTTTTACAATAAAAATAAACTCATCGGGCTTTCCATGACTTTCAATCACTTTTTCTGACTCATCATCAGGTGTTCTATCTGCTTCTACAAGCATTTTAAATAGCTGGCACTTTTTATGTTTTTCAGGATCTATTGCAAGTGATGGCACAACCAATGTAGTTCTTTATATTAACACATTGCAAACTAATTATATAACCTCATCTATATCTTATTTTAAAGATACTCATATAGGACAATTATTTCTAGGAAATAATCAAATTAGTGGAGCTACTGGATTTAAGGGATTTTTAGCTCGATTAATGATATATAATTCGAATGCCTATCAGAACGGTGATTATAGTTCTTCATGTAATACTGGATGTTCAGCTTGTCCTTCAAATAATCAATGTTTAAGTGAATGTGATTTCGATAAATATCCAGATAGCTGTTCTATTTGTAATTCTGGGTGTAATAAAGGATGCGTTGATAATTTATCATGCAACCTTTGCAGAGATAAAGAATGCAACTCATGCACCAACTTTTCAGGAGAATGCACAAGCTGTATTGCAAATGCTTATAAATTAGCTGGCCATTGTAAATGTCTTGGAAACGCTCTATGAGTATCAAGTTCACAGAGCTGTGAGCTTTGTAATTCAATTTGTGCGTCTTGCTCTACATTTAAATTTGATGGCTGCCAGACCTGTATATCAGGATATTATCTAATTCAATCTTTATGCATGCCATTTTGTCCAACTGGATATATTAAAAATGGCAATAATTGTGATGCTGATACTGCTTATACTAATTTCTTTGTATTTAATATGATGCCACATCAAATAAAAGACATCGTGGCAGATTTAAAGTCAAATATCCCAATTCTTACAGGCAAAGATAATAAATTTTATCCTACTTATGATGCAACTGATCCTATAGCAACTATTTACAGAGGCTATTACTTTTCAGGCTCATCTTATATGCAGCTTCCTCCTTACCAAGGCACAGCATTGCCATTATTTACTTTTTCACCAAAATTTGTAATATCAACCTGAATAAAGCCAATATCAGGCACAGGGGTTATCTTTTCAAAACAAACTAATAGCGGGGGATTTACAAAATACGTCAGTCTTGAGCTGATTGACAAAATTCCAACACTTATTCTTTCCTTAAAAGATTTAGCAACAATAACCTATAAAGGTGCTAGTCCATTACTAGAGGCTTCTATTTCTCAATGAAATTTTATATCAGTTATATCTGATGTAAGCACAACTCCACAACAAATTATTAATTTATCAATAAATCAAAATTCTGATCTATCAAGCGATATTCATGCAAGCTGATTCATTGATCTGGGACACTCGTTTTTTTTGACGATTGGGGCTTATTATATAGACTCCTCACAGCTAGCATCGTTTTTCAATGGATTTATATGGGACTTAAAAATTTATAATACGCCAAATGTTGGGGCTTTAGTGTCAAGTACTTGTAATGGATGCTCTTTATGCCCAATAGATAATTCTAATACTTGTTTGGATAGCTGCCTTATTGATAAATACTGAAATGGAAATAGCTGCGTCTCTTGTCTATCTAGTTGTTTAAGTAATGGCTGTGTAAGAAGTGATAAAAATTGTAATCTTTGCTATGATGTTATATGCGATATATGTGATGATTATACAAGCACATGTCATATCTGCAAAGCTAACTCAAATTTTATAGGCACAAGTTGTCAATGCAACTCCGGATATTATTGAAATACTAGCAATGAAAGCTGTGAACTAATCAAAGCTTCTTGCGAATTAGATTATAATGGGACTATAAACTGTACAGAAGTTATATTTTATGCAAAATTAGCGGTTTTATCGGACAATTCTTTATATCTTTTGTTTTCAGAGAGCCTAGCAAATAATCTAACATTATCTGATTTTAATATAACAATTGAAAATCTAGGAAAAATTGCCAGCCAAATTGAGGAGAGAAATAGCACATGCTATTATATTTCTTTAAAAATTAAAGAGACTGTTTCTAAAGGTACATTAATTACACTTGAGTTCTTAGATCTAACAAAAGTCAGATCAATTTCAAATAGATTTTTAAATTCATCAGAAGTATATGGAAAATTGAATTCCTATGATCAAGATTCTTACTTGCCAGCTATTGAATCGGTTGCTTCTCGAGCAGAAGCGGGCTCTCAAGGTGTTGTTTTTGGAGCAATTGCCTTATCTTTTGTGGGTGCAAGTCCAAGCTCTTTATGAAGTATTATAAACACTTTACAAATTCTTAGCTTCTTGACTTTATCAGGGATTCCTTTCTCTAGCAAATTGAGATCATTTTTGAATAATTTGAACTCTTTCAATCTATTCCCAAATATTTTTGAGTATTTTTTGGATGAAAATGAAGGAAATACTCCATACTCTCAAGCAAAGGATTTTGGATTTGACTCTGATTTAATTTTGATAAATCAAGGCACTGATTTTACTATAATATTAGCTTCTATTGCAGCTCTACCACTAATTTTATTTTTTTCTAGATGCTCTTATAAATGAATTGGCAAGAAGTTCAGGAAAACTCTGAAAGCTTATCAATATGCATTTTATATAAGATTTTGAATTCAATGTTATCTTGAATTGGGAGCTGCCTCTTGCATAGGATTACTCATATTTAACTTCAGTAATGCCACACAAATATCCAATTTTATTATTTGTATATCCCTTGCTGCTTTACTATTTATAACTCCAGGTTTATGCTTTTGATTTTCTTACAAAAATAAAAACCGAATCCAATCACGAGAGAAAACACTTTTTTCCTTATTTAGTGAATTATTTTATGAATTTAGAAGTGATAGAGGATTTCTTGCAACTCAATATTATTTTGTATTTTTTGCAAGAAGGCTTATTTATATATTAAATTTAGTTTATTTAAGAGACTATCCGCAAACAGAAGTGACTGTAAACATCGTTCTTTCATTAGTAACCATTATGCATTTAGCAATTTGCTGGCTTTATAAAGACCCAATTTTACAAGTAACGAATTTGACTACTGAAATATTGATTTCCTGGATAATGGGCTCGACAGCAGTTTATTTATTTGACCTTGAAGAAAGTACAATAACAATAGTTGATAATATTATTATAATCACTGTGATTGTAGCTATAGCAATTCAAACATTTGCTTCAATAGCTATTTTTGCTAGAACACTATATCGAATAATCAGAAATAAGCTCGCTAAAGAAGGGTTTTATAAAAAAAAAAAAAACGAATCGATTAGTTATAAGTCTGATCAAATATAAAAGAAGATTAAATAATTGATTTATTAGATTTTTTAGAACAATAATTTAATATAACATTAGCTAATTATAAAATATCAATATAATAAGAAATTTAGTCAATGAATATAAAGAGAAGTAATAAATAATAGGAGGATTGTAACTTTTTTATATTAAAATAGCATTCTTTGTAAAATAATTAGCTCTTCTTTCAAATGATATTAAGCTTGAAAAATTTAAAAATATTTTTTTTTCGTCTTAGTTAAAATCAATTATTTGCAAGCATTTCTCTCATTTGTAGTTCAATATCTTTTACTTCTAATTCCTTTTTAAATCTAAAAAATTTAAATCTTTATTTGCAATAAAGTCTCTGCTTTATAATTGAATATAAGTTTTGCTGGCATTGCCGATTTTAATCATAGTTTAATAAAAAAATTGTAATATGCTTAAAATTTAGCTTTTAGATGCTTAAGGAGGCAGCTATCCATATCTACATCAGGTGTTTTTGAGGTCTTCTTGTATTTATCTCTACAATTATTCTTTAATTCTGAATCTATTTGTATATCATAGAATTAACCTTGCTGCTTGAATTTATTTTAATGTTTGTTTACATATTATATTTGCTATGCAAGATAAGATATCATGCATTAGCTATTATTTGCATTACTATATAAATATATTAAAAAATAATTTCAACTTAAATATTTTTACTATTGGTAATATTTTGGATCATTTTCTATATTAGCAGCTTGATTATAGCATTCCATAGCTTCTTCTACTCTGCCTAATGCTTTAAGAACATTTCCTTTATTTGTATAATAAATGGCTATATTTGGATCGATTTTAATTGCATCGTTGTAATATTTAATAGCTTCTTCATATCTTTTTTCTATAGAAAAAATAACTCCTATCATATTATATGCATTATCTTCATTTGGATCAATTCTAATAGCTTCTTTATAGCATTCAATAGCTTCTCCGCTTCTACCTAACTTTTTAAGAGCATCTCCTTTATTTGTATAATAAAATGCACAGTTTGGATCTATTCTAATTGCTTCGTTGTAATATTTTATTGCTTCTTCATATCTATTTTCATTTTCTAAAATAACTCCCATCATATTGTATGCATTATCTTCATTTGGATCAATTCTAATAGCTTCTTTATAACATTCAATTGCTTCTCCTCTTCTGCCTAACTTTTTAAGAGCATCTCCTTTATTTGTATAATAAAATGCACAGTTTGGATCTATTCTAATTGCATCGTTGTAATATTTTATTGCTTCTTCATATCTATTTTCACTTTCTAAAATAACTCCCATCATATTGTATGCATTATCTTCAGTTGGATCAATTCTAATAGCTTCTTTATAGCATTCCATAGCGTCTTCCACTCTACCTAACTCTTTAAGAGAATTTCCTTTATCTATATAATAAAGTGCTATATTTGAATCGATAATAATTGCATCGTTGTAATATTTTATAGCTTCTTCATATCTATTTTCAATAAAAAAGATATTTCCTATCATATTGTATGCATCAGAATAATTTGAGTCAATTCTGATGGCTTGTTTGTAGCATTCCATAGCTTCTTCTCTTCTGCCTAAGTCTTTAAGAGCATTTCCTTTATTTTTATGATAAGTTACTTTATTTGGATTGATTCTAATTGCATTATTGTAATATTTTATTGCTTTTTCATATCTCTTATCATTATAGAAGATAACTCCTATATTATTGTATGCATCAGAACAATTCTGATCAATTCTGATAGCTTCTTTATAGCATTCCATAGCTTCTTCTCTTCTCCCTAATTCTTGAACAGCATATCCTTTATTTGTATAATAAAGTGCACAATTTGAATCGATTCTAATTGCATCATTATAATAATATAGTGCTTCTTCATATCTCTTTTCATATTTTAAGATAATTCCTATTCCGTGGTATGCATCAGCATGATTTGAATCAATTCTGATAGCCTCTTTATAGCAATCCAAAGCTTCTTCCCTTTTGCCTAAATAATAAAGAGCATATCCTTTATTTGTATAATATAATGCACAATTTGGATCGATTCTAATTGCATCGTTGTAATGTTGTACTGCCTCTTCATATTTCTTTTCTTTTTCTAAGATAATTCCTATTTTATTGTATGCACCAGCATTACTTGGATCAATTCTGATGGCTTCTTTATATTTTTTTAGCATTGACTGTAACTCTTCCCCCTCCTTTTCAAAGTTTATATGCTCTTCAAGAGAATTTTTCGATCTAAACTGTATTTCATGTGGAATAATTCCCGAATTTTCTTTATTAAAGCTTTTTATAATTCCATCAATTTGTCTACCCATTTCACAGAATGATTTAATGCTATTATTTGTTCTTACAAAAAAAAATTCTTTAACTTTTTCAACGGCTTCATATGGCTGTAAAGCTAGCAAATTTAAATCTGGATCATTCTCAAATCTCGATAGTTTTTGCACTTGTCAAATTTTTTCAAAATAGCGGCTAATCCTCACAGAATCATAATCAATTTCTTCTAAAACTTGTTTAAGAATATTTTTATAACTGAAAAGAGTTTGAGAAAAGGAAGCGATTACATTTGCTTTTATTTCATCAGTTTTATATATTTCTTCTGCAAGAAGGCTAAGAATCGCTTCTTTTGTGCCTTCAACAGACTCATAAAATATTGAACTAAAATTATGGGGTCTGCTAGTAGATTTGCAATGCTCCAATAAGTGCTTTTTGCAAGAATAAGTTTCAGGAGAAGTGCAGCTGCATGAAAGTTCAACTTCACGGTTGCACGTTGGATTATAACATCTTATAGTGCTCATATTTTTATAACTTATTTTCCAGTAAATTATCATCCTAAGTAAATTATACTAGGTATCAGATTCATGAAATCCTGCAATAATTATTGAGTGTTTAATTTATATAAAAAGTTATGATCAAACTCTAAAGAAAATTTAGCTTAACAATTAATTCATTTTTATTAAATAATTAATTTAATCTCTTACTAAAACGCCAAGGCTTATCAGTAATCTATGAGAAATAATCAAAATTATTTTGCTATTTATGCAAACCATTAACTCTTAATAATTGAATAAGTATCAAGCTGTCATAGAATAATAAATGCATTTTTCTATTATATTTAAAGTTAAGATTAAAAAAAAAATCGAGTTATTAAATATTAAGAGAAGAATTCAGATTGAAAATATTTATTACAGAAAATAGCTGCCTTTCAATTAAAACTTTATGTATTTGAATTATTCTAGGATTTTGCCATTTAAAGTTTTGGCTTATCTAATTAAACAGAATTTTTGAATTATCTTTAATCATCAATCCCAATAAAATAAAATTGAATAATTTGGATTGAAAAAAAATTTAAGCATCAATATAACTACGCATTTCAAATATAAAAAATAACTATTTCAAAAAAAAATTTTCAAAAGCTCTCCTTATAAGAGTCAGTTATTATGCAACTAAAAAGGCTCTCAAAAACTGAGGATTTAATAGAAGTAATTTTAATTGATAAATCTGGGTAGATTCCTAAAATATTCATTTTCTGTTAACTTTATTTTTTGGTTGTTGAATTAAATATTTAATTAATTAAAATGAAATTAACTACATAGCTCTGGATATTTAAATAATGTGAAATTATATAATTAGTCTTAATTTTCGTAAATGTTTGTCTATTATAATATTAATGGCCTTGTTTTTTATCCTATTTCTTCAGTTTCAACTATTTCGTATATCCCAATCTTTTAATGTGGTTATATTAGTATCAGATTCTACACCATCAGGTCTAACAAATTACTTATGGAAGTCTTTAAATGAAAAGTTTCAAAGGGACTTTACATTTATCATAACAAATGCTGAAGACTGCGATTTTCAAATTGGCTGCATCCATTTGCCAAGTTTAGCGATTGATGCCACTTTTAGTACTTTTTATTCGTTCCAAATAAGAGCTTACTCAGAAAAATTTCATTTTTTGTATATAAATCTGAATCATCAAGTAGACGTATATGGTAAATATGAATTTTTTGGCCATATTTCTTATGATTTTCATTATCAAGCCTTAAATCAGCTAACAAATTACTTCGGTTGAAAAAAATTTATAGTTATAGCAAATAGTGCAGTAAATCCAATTTTGCTTTCACTTAAAAAACAAGGCAAAGGCTTGCCTGTATTTTGCACAGATAATGAAGATCGAGATATTTATGATCTAATTATAGGAAGAGAAGTAAAACCTAATGGCATAGGAAATATAATTATTCTAAACGATGGCAGAAGCTCTCCTTTGATAGTTAAAAGTTTAAGCTCCAAAATGATGCTGAAAAACGGTTATGGAGTTATCATGGGAAGTGATAGTATTTGAGGAAATTACACTAATGATGGACTGGTATTTTATGCTGAAGAAGGCCTTGAAAATGCAACTAGCTATAGCCATTATCAATATTTGGCTATAGAAAAAGTTTTAAAAACTGTTTTGCAATTTATAGACTACACAACTCATGAAACTCTGCAAATATTAGAAAAAAAGACGATTAATCATAGCCCATTTCCTAATTTTTCAATTATAAATATCCAAAATGGCAAAAAAATCAAAGTAGGATCTATTTCAAGTGGAAAAATTTTAATTGGGAGTGCTTTAGTTTACCCAGGAAACTCTACTATCATTCCTAATTTGCCAAGAGTAAACATTACAATTTCCCTTGCTGATGGGATAAGTGATCCAGGAGGTACGAATGCCACTTATAATATTTTCATCCGATGGGGTAATTACTTTGCTTTCCGCATTGCTCGCCAATCAGGTCTTCTTAGCAATTTCAATTTAAATGTTCAATCTACAGACTGTGGAGTCACACTTTACAGTAAAAACTTCTCTAGGCCATGTTTTGCAAAACTAAAAGATAAGATTGGAGTGGTTCACTTATCTGCAAAACGTGATCCAATTTGCCTCGGAGATATAATGGATTTTAGAGCTCTTAACATTTCTGCTCCAATAATAGCTAATGGATGCGAGTTTACTCCTGAATTGATGAATAAGACAATATATCCAGAATTCATGACCATTTCTAAAGAAGAATCATATATAGCAGGAATTTTTCCAGAGCTTGCAAATATTTTTGGCTGAAAAAAAGTTGCTATTGTCCATCGGCCAGAATGATCCAAAAAAACATACGAGACCATGGTAATTAAACTTTCTAAACTGCATATAGAAGTCGCCAATAATTCATCCTATTATTTTACCACTGTTTATACAACTGACCAGTTAGAAAACTACAAAAATTATTTTTTAGATATAATCAACTCCAAATGTAGGATTGTAATGGCCTTAGTGGATCCTAGAACATTAGCAAATCTCATGATATCGTTTTATGATTTAGGAATGAGAAAAGGTGACATAATCTTTTTAATTCCATTTAGATATTCTCTTGTTGATCTCTTGCCGACATTTCAAGATTATAGCGAAAAATATTCCAATTACTTTTTCGAGTTAATTGAGCTAATATCAGAAATAGTGATTCTTTTGCTATGCAGTATTGCATACATTCCATTTATATCTATACTTTTTTCTGTGTTTTTATGCAAAGAGAGTGCAGGAAATTCAATTACAGATAGTTTTGTGTCTAATGATTGCTATACATACTGCTGGACAGGGTTTCATTTATCGATTTCTTTGCTTTGTCTTATTGTTTTACTATTATATATGGCTCTTTCAATATATTTTCAGCCTTTATGACAGCTTTATCATCCAATTTTTAATATTATTCTGCATCCTAAAGCTGCAGTCTATAAATCAGCTTTATATTTTATTATGATAGGAGTCAATAAAAATCTTTATTTGGTAAGTAAAGCTTTGGAAGGAATGATTTACTCTTTTATGCTGCTTGCCCTTGCTTTTGTATATTGAAAAATTAGGATTTATAATTATCCACGAATGAATATGTGGGCCATTGTTTCAGTTTTTATTGTCATTTGAAGCAATGTGATTTCTAGTGTTCATTCTCTTGTAGGCAATGAAATGAATGTTCTTTGGGAACTTGGATTGATAATAGGCTGGATAATTTTAGGAGTAGTTGGCATGATATTACAAACTTTGAAGTTCAAAAATTTATTGACTACAGAGAAAGGCATTGAAATGGGATTTTTATTCAAATTTAGCCTTGGAAGCAAGATTTGTGCAACAGAAATTAATGTTTTGAAGGTAAATAATGCGTCTTATTCTAAAGATCCACTTTTTGCAAGTTCAAAATCACCGGATAAGGAAAATTTTGCAGGATCGCAATGGTTTTCAGGCAATTAATATTCTAACCATTGATTAATAAAATTTTAAATAAAAATGTGTTTTACTTCCCTCTTAAGAATTGCTTATAAAATATGGAGGCTAAGAAGTACTTCAAACAAAACTCTAAGCTTGAGTCAATTTATGCAAGTATTCTTGCTATGATAATTACTCCTGCAATATTCACTTTGGAAGAAATCTTAAACTAATAATTCAATTAAGTCTCATATACAGACTCTAAAAATTTCTAAAAATAATCATTATTTGTAGCTTTATTGCTTAAAAAGCTTATTCTTAAATTTTATCTTTTTCATTTATTTTAAGCTCATTGAATTAAATTATAATAAAATGTTAGGGATCTTTATTTTAATCGTTCATGCTGCTTTAGTTCTTTCAGCGTGCCCATTTGATAGTTTAGATTACCTTGGAAGACTCACTTGCAATAAACCAAAATACATGGTTGACTCCCTAATATGCGTAGATAAGTGTCCATCTCTCTTCCCAGATGAAATGACTTGTGATACCTGCTATAAATACTGTCTTGCGCCTGATCCATCAAATGCAATTTTATTCACTTTAGAATTTTCAAGTTTTAAAGATTTTACAAGTGTCCAAATACAGGATGCTGTTTATGGCAGCAGCACATATTTTTTAAACCCAGGTGGAATCCAATTTAATGATCAATCACAGAAATCCCCATTGCCTACTAAAGATCGTGGCTTTTATTTTGCCCATACATCTGGGATGGCCAGCAGCACAAGCTTCATCCCAGGTCCTTATTTTATTCTAAATTTATGAATAAAAATTATTGAAGGTGGAGAAATTTTAAATGTCATGATTGACACATTATCTTATATAAAAATAGAGACATTTCTTGGTATTCATCATTTTGAGGCCATAATTAAGAACTCATATGGTGCACAAAATCATGTATCAGAGTCTTGCAATTATGCAAATCCTACATCTTGGCATTATACATCAATTTATTTTATTCAAAGTGATTGTAGTACAGCCTCATTTACTATTGATATTGATGGAGCTATGGCCTATAGCGTGATGTGGAGTGATTCTGAGCTGAGCTTTCCTAGCGGGACTTATAAATGAAATCTTGGAAATACAGGTATATATGATTCGTTTAGAGGATTTATTTATTGACTTCAAGCAAGAGTCGATTATGAAACAAATAGTGCAGTCTCAGCTCCTACTATTGAATGTATTAATAATCAGTACTATGATGGATCTATTTGTCAAGACTGCGATAATTCATGTCCAAATTGACCTTGGTGTGTTAGAGGAAGTGACTGCTCAATTTGCTTTTCTCCAGATTGTATGTCTTGTACTGGTTACTCTTATGTAGAATGCTCTGGATGCACTACAGGAAACTCTCCACTTTGCTGTGACCATCTAGCCACTGAGTGTACTCAAACTTGAACTAGCACGGTATGCAGTTTTGGACTGCCTAATGAAGGAGTTTGCATGTATGGGACTCCTTATGGGGCAGGCGACTGTGGAGGTTATTATTGTTTTGAAGTTTTAACAGCTGATTTTAATACTGCATTTGCTGGGACTTATGCAAAAGAGCTTATTACAGGTGGTAGCTCTGTAAGTTATAATTATTGGAATAGCGCAGAAACATCTGATCCATTTCCAGCTAAAAATAGAGGTCTTTATTTTGATTCGAGCCAGTTTTTGAGTGGGTCTATAAATTTATCTAATACTTGGAGCATGGGATTTTGGGTTTATCCTATTTCTGGGACTATGATTAGTGATAACACAAATGCACTTATCATAAAAGCTGATGGGACTATTAATGTAGACTTACAAAAATGAGATGCGACATCAGCAAGCTACACTGCATCAAATTCTATAACTCCAAATATATGAAGCTATGCTTCTTATTCAATAGGCTTTGCTAATAAAGCTACGACACTAACTCCATATCTAAACAATGTTGCTGGGGCATCAGTAACAGCTTCAAATTATGCATTTAGGCTGCTGGATGGTGGAAAATTATATATAGGCAAAGGCTCTCCGAAATTTAAAGGCTTTATAAGTTATTATCAGCTATGAGGTGTAACTATTACAGACTTTTCCGATGCATATAATATTTACGGATTTATAGGTGGAGTGGTATCTACTTTATGGCCATGCGATTATTCTCATTATTATGATGGAACCAATTGTCAGCCATGCCTAGCTTCAGGCCCTTGCACAATGGGCTGTACTAGAGGGACATCTTGCTACATATGTGACGATTTTTTATGTTCTCAGTGCTCATCTTTTTTACCAAATGCTTGCACATTATGTATTTCTAATGCTTCTGGAACCCCTTGTGCATGTGATCCTGGGTTTTATCAGCCTACAAACCAAGCTCTTTGTTCTCCTTGCAATACAAAATGTGTCACTTGTATAGGCCCTCTAGATACTTCATGCACTTCCTGCAACTCTGGCAACTTTTTATATATTAATAAAATATGTCTACTCAACTGCCCTACAGGATATATAGAGAACTCCTCAGCAAAAACTTGCATATTTTCATCAAATGGATTAAGTTTGCTTCTTTATGATGAAATAAAGCTTGGTTCAGTCTCAGGAATACAAGTTGGGCCTACAAATAATGCTTATCCATCGTATGAGACAGGAGACCCATATCCGCAGTATCTGCAAGGGTATTATTTTAAACCATCAAGCTATATGTCAACAAATATAATGATAGCCCCGTATTTTACTATATCTATATGAATCTATCCAATATCATCAGGCCCAATTGTAACAAAAATAATTTCAGGGTCTCAAATTTTTTGCCTTGAGCTCAATAGTGGATTTCCCAAACTTTCGCTTATTTTAAGCGACTCTTCGCCATTTTCTGTTTCATCATCTCAAAATGCCCTAATAAGCAGTTGAAGCTTTGTTTCATTTACAGGGAAAATTGACTCAAGCAGCAGAGTCACCGTAAACTCATATTTTAATTCAATTTCAGTAGGCTCAGGCACCTCTTCAACTCAAACTTATTTTCAAGACCAAATCATTGGTACTCTTTATATTGGAAATTCAGGCACAAGTGGTTTTGAAGGTTTTTTATATAATTTAAAGATCTTTAATAGAAGCATGTTTCAACTCAGTGACTATACAACTACAAGCTGCAATTCTCCTTGTACTCAATGTCCTAGTGACCATAACTGTCCTAAAACTTGCCAATTTTTGGAGTTTTATAATGGATCATCATGTGAAACTTGTTCAGGATTATGCTATAATGGGTGTAGATATACCAGCTCTAGCGGTGCATGCACCCTTTGTAAGACTATGCAGTGCAGTGCATGCGATACTTTTTCTGGATCTTGCTCAAGCTGCATCACAAATGCAGAAAGTGATGGATCAGGAGGATGCAAATGTAAGACAAACGCGTTTTGGAATTCAGGTAACTGTGAGGTGTGTGATATACTTTGTTCTGTCTGCAAACAAGCAATCCATTTTGAATGCAATACTTGTGTGGCGGGAAGCCAAATAGTAAATGATATATGCTTAAATGAATGCCCTTATGGATATGGAGCTGGTTGTGCAGTAGTCTCAACGGTAGTTATTGATTTATTATTTGACACTGATTTTCAAGGGTCTTATGGAATTTTTACTTCTGGGACTTCTTCAAGCACATATCAGCATTTTACATCTCCTGAAGCAGATGATCCTATCCCTGCTGCATATAAAAGAGGTCTTTATTTTGATGGGGACATGCTTTTGCAGTCTTCATCTCCTGTTTTACTTTCTCACAGCTTTTCTACGGGGGCATGAATTTATGATATCATAGATGGAAATGCTATAAGGAAAAATCGGCTTAAAATAACGTCAAATGGCTCTATAAGTGTAAGGATGGAAGACAATATGCAAGCAAATTCAGTAATTTCACTAACACAAACCTCTTTACTTGCAGGGTGAAATTATGTATCAACTGTAGTAGCTTACACATCAGGTGCATCTATTTTCGAAATTTATATCAATGGAAATTTAGCAAACTGATTAAGCAACCCTAATTTCATTTTTAGAGACCAATCCAATACTAATTTGCAATTAGGAAAAGGTAGCAGTTCTGGATTTGTTGGGTTTCTATATTATTTTCAGCTGTGAAATGTAAGAATTACTGATTTTCTAAGTATTGTTAATAGCTTCACATTTTGTGGGGCAGGATCGAAAGGTTCTTGCTTATCAGCTTGCTCAATCTCAACATACCAAGATGGGGCTTCTTGTTCAGCTTGTAACTCATGCTCTAAAGGATGTGTTAGAGGAAATTCATGTAATATTTGTTATGATATATTATGCTTAGTTTGCACAGGATTTGATGTAGGAAAATGCACTCAATGCATTTCTGGTGCTACTTTAGTTTCTGGTTCATGCTTTTGTAATCCTGGCTATGGGTCTTCTATAGATGGGCTTTCATGTATTTTATGCCCGAGTGAGTGCTCTCTATGCACAATTGCAATTTACAATAAATGCACTGCGTGCATTTCAGGGTTTTTCTTTTTTGCTTCAACTGGACAGTGCTTAGGCGAGTGCCCATCAGGGTATACTGAAAATACAATAGCAAATACATGTGATTATGGGTCAAATATAGGTATTAGCCTGGATTTAACAGATCAGATTCGTCTTGATACTGTTTCTGGGTTCAATGTGGGTGTTAATAATGTTTATACTTATCCAAATTTTGATGCGAATGATCCAATTCCAGCTTATAAAAGAGGCTACTACTTTAAATTCAGCAAATACTTATCATCAAATGTGGTAATTGCACCATCATTTACAATTTCTATATGAACTAAGCCACTCGCAGCTGGGATATTAGTAACGAAATATTTCTCTAGTGATATTGTAAAGATAACTGTAGACCCATCAGGATTTCCAGTCCTCTCAGTAATATTTTCCGATTCAACTTCTAAAACTTTAACATCTCCTACAAGCATTTTAAATAGCTGGCATTTCTTAAGTTTTACAGGCCAAGTACAGACAGATGGCAAAACAGTTCTTAATCTCTATATCAACACGGTTTCTATTAGCTTTATTGCAACTACTTCTTTGACATATCTTAAAGATAGTATTTTTGGAGCCCTTTATATAGGAAACGATGAAACTTTTGGAACTTCAGGACTCCATGGATTTTTAGCACGATTAATAATATATAATTCAAATAGTAACCAAGCTGATGATTATGCAGCTTCTTCATGCGGAACTGGCTGCTCTGTTTGTCCTTCAAATCATCAATGCTTAAGTGAATGTGACTTTGATAAATACCCAGATAGCTGCACAGCTTGCTCTAGCTGTAGCCAAGGATGTGTTAATGGCTTGTCATGCAATCTTTGCAGAGACAAAGAATGCGAGACTTGCACTACCTTTTCTGGAGAATGCACAAGCTGTATTACAAATGCTTATAAATCAGCTGGCCATTGCATGTGCCTTGCAAATGCCTTATGAGTCTCCAGTTCTCAAAGCTGTGAACTTTGCAATTCAATTTGTGCGTCTTGTTCTACACTTAAGTATAATGGCTGTCTTGTTTGTGTATCAGGGTATTATCTGATACAATCTTTGTGTATGTCATTTTGCCCTACTGGATATGTTATAAATGGTAGCAATTGTAATAGTAATTCTGCTTATAGCAATTTTTTGGTATTCAATTTGATGCCGCATCAAATAAATGATGTTGTCACTGATTTAGAGTCAAATATACCAGTTCTCACCGGAAAAGATAACCAATTTTATCCTAATTATGATGCAACTGATCCTCTAGCAGCCATTAATAGAGGATATTATTTCACTGGTTCATCTTACATGCAGCTACCCCCTTATGCAGGCGCTACGTCACCATTACTTACTTTTGCACCAAAATTTACTATATCAACTTGAATAAAGCCAATAACAGACACAGGGGTTATTTTTTCTAAGCAATCCAACAGCGGATTATTTAAAAAATTAATCAGTCTTGAGCTAATAAGCAAAGCCCCATCTCTTATTTTGACTCTAAAAGGTTCATCCACAATCACTTATACAAGTTCTAATCCCTTATTATTAGCTACTCTTAATCAATGGAATTTTATATCAGCAATTTCCAGCATAAGCTCTACACCTCAGCAAACTATAAGTTTGTCTCTAAATGGAGTCACCGATCTCTCAAGTGATTTAGCCCCAAGTTGAATGGATGATTTAGAAAACTCATTTTTAATAACAATTGGGGCATGCTACTCAAGCTCTACCTCTATAGTGTCCTTTTTTAATGGATTTTTATGGGACCTGAAAATCTATAATACAATAATGTCAATCAGCAGTTTAGCTTCAAGCACTTGTGGATCATGCTCTTTATGTCCTATTGATAATAGTAATACTTGCCTTGATCATTGTGATTTAGATAAATACTTAGAGAGCAGCATCTGCGTATCCTGTGTACTTGGATGCTCTAATAGAGGTTGCGTAAGGACTGATAAAAATTGTAACTTGTGCAAAGACGTTATATGTGAAAAATGCAATGATTATACAACTACATGCATTGTCTGCAAAACAAATGCAAGCTTAGTAGGGACAAGCTGCCAATGTAATACTGGGTATTATTGGGATACTAGCAACGAAGACTGCGAGCTATGTGATATTTCTTGCAAAACCTGCACATCTTCTAGTTCTTCTGACTGCTTATTGTGTGCTGATGGGTACTATATGTCTTCAGGAGTTTGTAAAGCTGGCTGTCCAGTAGGATATTCTCCTTCTTCAATTGGATGTGTCCTGGCCAAAGAAAAAGTTTTTGACTTAGACTTGAATACTCTGAGTGGAGTTATTTATGATAAAGCAAGCTCAATCCCAGTTATAACTGGGACAACTAAGCAATTTTATCCAGATTACGAAGCTGATGACCCTATCCCTGCTTATTTAAGAGGGTTTTATTTTAATGGAAAATCTTCAGTTTTAAGACTCCCTGAGCATTCAAGCTACACATCTCCAAAGCTTGCAATTGGGTCTACCTTTACAATTTCTATATGAATTAATACAGAAATTTTGTCCTCTGCTCTGTTATCGAAGCATGATATTTCTAATAATTTTTCAGTTCTTTACTCAGTCTTATTAATAGGCAGCAAGCCAACAATTTCCTTGACTATAAATTCATCTCCATTCTTTTACCAATGTCAAGCCTCGCTTAATAATTATGAATGAAGTCATATTGTATTTACTTTAGAGCCAAATAGTGGCTATAATATAATGTCGAGCTATATAAACGGGCTCTCTGATTCGTCTACGACAACTGGGTATGGAACTTTTACTGATGTAACTACTCATACTATTACTATTATAGGAGCGCAAATTAGCTCGCAAGGACTTTATAATTATTATCAAGGCTTTATTTATAGTATTCAGATATTTAATATAATAAAAACAATAGAGAGCTTGTCTACTAAATTGTGTACTGAAAGCTGCAACGTTTGTCCAACAAACCAAATCTGTATCCCAAACTGCAGAATTAACGAATATTGGAGTGGGCCTGCTTATAATAAATGCTATAATTGCCATATAAATTGCAAAGAGTCTTGCAGGGACTGGCGAGATACATGCTCACTCTGCAATAATTTATTATGTGAAAACTGCATTGGCTATTCGCCAGCAGAATGCGTAAACTGCAAAGAAAATGCTGTAAATGATAGCTCATGCGTCTGTGATGATAATCATGTGCTAGATACTCCAAATAACACTACTTGCATTCCTATTGCACAAGGCGGATTCAGAGGTCCTGATGGAGTCCTTTGTCCCTGTCCAAACCTATGCACTTCTTGTGAATCTCTTACTAAATGTACTGCTTGCGTAGAAAATGCCAGCCTAAAAATCGATCTCTGCTATTGCAATCTAGGCTACAATGGCACCAAGGCTTGCACATGGGTTCCTTTTTCAGCCAAACTTACAGTTCTCTCTGATAATTCCCTTTGCCTTACCTTTTCAGAAAGCCTAGCAAAAGATCTTACAGTCTATGACTTTATAATAGTAATTGAAAATCAAGGAGAAATTTTATGCAAAATTGAGCAAGTTAATAGCACCTGCTATTTTATCACTTTAAATATTAAAGACGAAATTTCTAAAGGCACCTTAGCTACTTTAGCGTTTTTAGATCTAAAAGGGGTAATATCAGTGTCAAATGGTATCTTAAATTCATCAGATTTTTCTGTAGTTTTGAATTCTTATGATCCTGATCCATATTCCCCAACTATTGCAGAAATTGCGTCACAAGCAACGGCAATAGCGCAAACTGCAGTTGCTGCATCTCTTGCATTATCGTTTATAAGTCCAAATCCAAGTTCTTTATGAAGCATTATTAATACCTTGGAAATTCTTAGTTATTTGACTTTATCAGGGATTCCTTTCTCTAGCAAATTGAGAGCCTTTTTGAATAGTTTGAACAGTTTTAACTTGTTTCCAAATATGTTTTCTTACATAATAGATGAAAAAGAAGGAAATACCCCATATTCTCAAGCTCAGGAATTTGGATTTGAGAGTGATCTAATTTTGATAAATCAAGGAAATGATTTTACATTAATATTTGCTTCTATTGCAGCGATACCACTGGTAATTTATTTTTCTAAATGTTCTCAGAGATGAATCGGCAATAAGCTTAGAAAAACATTAAAATCATATCAATTCGCATTTTATTTACGATTTTGGATTCAGTGCTATCTCGAATTAGGAGCTGCAGTTAGTATAGGAATTATTGAACTAGAATTCACTAACTGTTAATATTGTGCTTTCCTTAATGACTATTATGCACCTATTAATTTACTGGCCTTTTAAAGACCAAATTTCGCAAATAAGCAATTTAGTGACTGAAATTTTAATATGCACGATAATGGGCTCCACAACAGCTTATTTATTTAATCTTGAGTCAAATGTGATATCTAAAATTGAAGATTGTATTGTGGTAATAGTCATTGTGATAATAGGAATTCAGTTACTTGCTTCAATAACTATTTCTGCTAGGACAGTATATGAGTTTTTTAGAAATAAGTTTAATACTGGGAAAATTGACAAAGCAAAAATCCTTCCACTTCACAACCAAGTTCAAAAAAATGAAAAGAAAGTTAGGAAAATCGTAAAATAGCTTTAATCATTTAATAAAATTAGCTTTATGCAACAATTTTATTATTTTTTATTATTTTTTAATATTTTAATTAATAAAATTTGAAATTTTTTACATTTCTCAAAAGGGAATAAAGCATTTTGATTTGATACTAATTTAATTCTCATAATCAAGGAAATTATTTTACATTTATTTTAGCTTCAATTGCAATTCTGCCAATTATTTTTTCTTTTTCTCGATGTTCTCACACAGATTTATTGGAAATAAATTTCTGAAAGCCTTGGAAGCTTCTAAATATTCATTTTATTTAAGATTTTGGATTCTATGCTATCTTGAAATTAGGAATTGTTACCAGTGTTTGGCTTACAGATTTTAATCTCAAAAATATCATTCAAAATAACAAATTTATTTTATGTGTTTCTGTTATATATCATTAATTATTACCCCAATTGAATTTATTTGATTTCTTTCAAAAAATAAAATCGAATTCGATTAAAATAAACTTAAAATCAGTCAATCTTTATTTAATTTATTACGGATTTTTTATAATTTAAGAGACCTTTGCATTTAAATTAGCTTATTCATAGGCAATCCATTTTTTGATAGCAGATATCTCAGACAACATCAGATATTTATTTATGTTTTAAAATAAATTTGTCTTAAAAAAATTAATAAGCGAACCTGCTATTAATTATAACCGAGTTTTTTTAGAATTAAGGTTTAGTAGCTTATAATGCTTATTTTCTCATTTTAATTTAGAATTTTTATTTTTTAGGAAAGGGTTTTCAAAGGTTTTAAGCACGAATGCTCTGCATTTTATATTTTAGATATTTAAAATTCCTAGATCAAAATATATTCAAATATTTCTTCAATAAAGTTTTTTAGTTCTAATTATAACATTGATTTGTTTCACCATAATGCCTTAATGACGTAATGAATTTTATTCTGATTATTATCTCCAAAGCTGTACTCATCTGGTCATTTGGCCCACATGGTAGCTATAATTGAGGAATAAAACCTGGTCACTTTTATCTTAAATATAAAATTGACTGCAAAAAGGCAAACCCTTCCCTATTTAGTTGATTAGGTCAAAATATTAGTTTTGGCTTATACACAATACTCAGAGAAGATGATATAAATTCACTTGAAATGATAATTTCAAGTGCTCAAGATTTATCAGCTACAAATTTCTCAAATTCAAACAATTCTCCACAAAATTGGTTTATTAATTTGCCTACTTCATTTTGTGCTGAAAAATCTCTGATATCATCCACCAATCAGGATTTTTATTTTGATGCAGCTTCAAGCATCATAGGAAATCAAAATCCTTCACAGAATCGTTATTTTAGGTTAGTTTTATCAATAAATCAATTTACTTGAGAAAAGGCTTTGAGCTCATATTCTTATATATGGAGGTCAAATATTTTCTCAGACTTTTATAAAGCACCCTATCATTTAATTGCGCTTTACACATTTTTGGTTCTATCTATATGTAAAATTCTTGATTTAGCGAATAGAGACACCAAGCTGAGTTTTCAGCTAATTACTATAGCTTGCCTCACGGCACAAGCTTATTGTATTTCCTGCAGTTCTGGCTCTTTCTCATACCAAAATATATTATGCCTATCATATTGCCCTACAGGATATACACAAAATTCAAGCACAAATACCTGCGATTACGTTAATCTTGTTACACTTACGATGACTTTAGATAATAAAATTATCCTTAGTCAAGGAGGAGGAGTTTCTGCAGGATCTTCAAATACTAACACTTATCCAAATTATGATACAAATGATCCCTATCCAGCTCAATCGAGAGGTTATTACTTTAAATCTAACAGCTATTTAACATCACCTCTTAAACTTGCTCCTACATTTTCAATTGCTATATGGATAAAGGCTATATCAACAGGAATAGTTCTAGTTAAACCAGTGCCAGCATACCAATGATTTCTAGAAATTTTGTCCTCAGGATATCCTAAGCTTTCCCTTCTGATGTCAGATTCGTCAACCGCAATTTCAGTAACAGGAAGTTCTGATGTTCTGAATGGATGGTTCTTTATTTCTTTTGATGGCAGCATTAATGCTGATGGGACCACAATTATAAGCTCTTATGTTGATGGATCATTCTTAGATTCTTTCACAACAGCGACTGCATTATCTATACAAGATAGCGTTTCAGGAAATGTATATATAGGACATGACAGTGCTAGCTTTACAGGCTTTATTTGAAAAATGAGAATTTATTGCTTAAATAATCATTACTTAGATGAGTGGCAAACAACAGGATGCTCATCACCCTGCACAAAATGTTCAGCTGATTTCACTTGTCCAAGTGATTGCCCATTAGATAAATATATTAATGGCTCATCTTGTTCAGACTGTAAGACAACCTGCAATAAAGGATGCGTAAGCTCTGATACCTGCAATTTATGTAAGACTAAAGAATGTGCTACATGCACAGCATTTTCAGGGGCAGGTTCATGCTCAACTTGTATTACAAATGCTGTAAGTGATGGCTCTGGAGGCTGCACTTGTAATACAAATGCTTTTTGGGTATCTTTAACTCAATCTTGTGAAAAATGCGATGTACTTTGCTCAACTTGCTTAAAAACAGCTTATTTTGAGTGCTCAACTTGTGTAGGGAGCTATCAATTAGTTGGAAATACCTGTCTAAATGGTTGCCCTTATGGATTCAGTGGTGTTTCTTGTTTGCCAGTAACAACTCCTGTGATAGATAAGTCTTTCGATGAGGATTTCCAAGGCTCATATGGAATTATGGTAACAGGAACCAGCTCAGCTTCTTTTCAGTTTTTTAGCTCTCCTGAATCAATTGACCCTATTCCTGCATATAAGCGAGGTTTATATTTTGATGGAAGTACTTATTTGCTATCATCTACATCGGTGCTTCTTTATCATAGTTTTTCTATAGGATTATGACTTTATGTAATAGCGAGTGGAGATATATTAGAAAAACAAACCCGGCTTATTTTATCATCGACAGGAGGTATTACGGCTATTATGGAAGACCCTACACAAGCCACAGCCTCTAAGATTTTGTCTTCTGGTACAACACTTGTTGATTGGAATTATTTGTCAGTGACTTTTGAATATTCCTCTGGCAGCACAACTATCAATATCTATATCAACAATGTTTTAGCTTCAACTTTGCCTGCTTCAAATTACATTTATAGAGACCTTGCTTCCACAAATTTAATAATTGGTAAAAGCAGCTCATCTGGTTTTAAAGGGTTTATCAACTCTTTTCAGCTCTGAAATGCATCAATCAGCTCTTTTTCTAGCTATATTAATGCTTTGTGTGGATCAGGGCATGCCTGTTTATGATCTTGTGATTTGTCTCATTATTGAAGCGGGTCTTCTTATTTATCCTGCAATTCATGCATCAAAGGTTGTGTCAGAGCTAAAAATTGCAATATTTGTGACGATTCATTATGCTCAATTTGTTCTGGTTTTGGATCAGGAAAATGTACTCAATGTGTTCCCAATGCAAGTTTAGTAGGGACAAGCTGTCAATGCAATTCAGGGTATTATTGGAATGATAGTAATGAAATCTGTGAGCTATGTGATACATCATGCAAATCCTGTACATCTACTAATTGGTATGATTGCTTGACGTGCTATAGTGGATATTATATGGTTTTAGGAATTTGCTTATCAAGCTGTCCATCAGGATATACTTCTTCATCTACAGGTGTGTGTATATTTTCCCAAGAAAAAATATTTGATTTAGATTTGAATACTCTGAATGGAGTAGTTTATGATAAAGCAAGCTCAATTCCAGCTGTAACTGGGTCAACAGAACAATTTTATCCAGACTATGAAGCTGATGATCCTATCCCTGCTTACCTAAGAGGCTTCTATTTTAATGGGCAAACTTCAGTTTTAAGGCTACCAGAATATTCAACCTATATATCCCCAAAACTTGTTATCGCTCCTTCCTTCACTATATCTATATGGCTTAACACTGAAACTTCCTATTCAGCTATAATTTCAAAGTCTGATATTTCTGACAATTACTCAGCTCTTTACTATATTTCTCTAATATCAGGAAAGCCAACAATTTATATTCTAATTAGCTCATCTCCATTTTTTTATATGTCTCAAGCATCACTTAATAACTACGAATGGAGTCATATTGTATTTACATTGCAAATGAACAGTGGCTATAATATAATGTCGAGCTATATAAATGGGCTATCTGATTCTTCTGCGACAACAGGGCATGGCTTTTTTAATGATATAGGTCCTCATACCACAATAACTATAGGAGCTCAAATTAGCTCATCAGCAGTCTATAATTATTATCAAGGCTTTATTTATAGTATTCAGATTTTTAATGCAATAAAGCCAATATCAAGCCTATCGACTACATCTTGCACTGAAAGCTGCAATGTTTGCCCTATTAGCCAAATATGTATACCTAACTGTAAGATAAAAGAGTATTGAAGCGGCCCTGCCTATAACAAATGCTATAGTTGCAATATTAAATGTAAAAACAGTTGCAGAGACTGACGAGATACTTGTTCTCTTTGTGATAATTTATTATGTGATGAATGCTCTGATTATTCAAGCTGTGATATTTGTAAAGAGCATGCTGCCAACCCTGATTCATGTGCCTGTGATGATAATTATGTTATTGATGATACCAACAGTAATACATGTATACCAATTGAGTCTGGCGGATTTAAAGGAGATGATGGGCACTTTCATGCATGCCCAAATTTGTGCGCGTCTTGTGAGTCTCTTATAAAGTGTAATGCTTGTGTAAGTAATGCCAGCCTTGATAATGATTTATGCTATTGCGATCTAGGCTACAATGGAACAATAAATTGTGTTTTAGTCTCTTTTTCAGCAAATCTTACAGTTTTGGCTGATAATTCTATGTACCTGACTTTTTCTGAAAGTCTTGCAAAAAATCTCACTGATTCGGATTTTGTTGTAATAATTGGAAATCAAGGAGAAATTTCATTTAAACTAGAAAAAATGAATAACACTTGCTATTATATTTCTTTAACAATTACTGAGAAAATTTCTGAAGGCACTTTAGTTGTTATTCAATTCTTAGATCTTTCAAAAGTGAAATCTGTATCAAATGGCATCTTAACTTCATCAAAGATTTCTGCTTGCTTAAATTCATATGATCCAGCATCATATTCACCGGTTGCTGGGTCAGTTTCATCTCAATCTCAAACAACCTCTCAAACAACTGTATCTGTGGTTGCGTCTTTATCAATTATAAATTCAAGCCCAAGCTCTTTATGATGCCTGATGAACACTTTACAAATTCTTAGCTACTTGACTTTATCAGGGATTCCTTTTTCTAGCAAAATGAGATCATTTTTGAATAATTTGAATTCTTTTAATTTATTCCCTAACATTTTCACATATTTTATAGACAAAAACAAAGGAAATACTCCATACTCACAAGCTGAAGATTATGGATTTGATACTGATCTAATCTTAATAAATCAAGGAAATGATTTTACATTGCTATTAGGCTCAATTGCAGCTATACCATTAGTTTTATATTTTTCTCGATGCTCACACAAATGGATAAGTAAAAAATTTACAAAAACATTGAAAGATTATCAATATGCATTTTATTTTAGGTTTTGGATCCAATGCTACCTTGAATTAGGAGCTGCTGCATGCATTGGACTTACAATTTTTGAATTAAGCAATATTACACAAATTGCAAATTTTGCTTTGTGTTTAGCTCTTTTTGTTTTGCTAAATGCTACTCCAGGTGTGTATTTTTGGTTTTCTTATAAAAATAAAAGCCGCATAAAAACTCATGATAAAGTATTTTTTGCCTCATTTAGCACTTTTTTTTACGAGTTTCGAACAGACAGAGGACTGATAACAACCCAATATTATTTTCTATTTTTTGCTAGAAGGCTAATTTATATAATAAACTTGATTTATTTAAGAGATTATCCACAAACAGAAGTGACTGTGAATATTGTTCTTTCCTTTATAACTGTGATATTTTTAGCTTTGTACTGGCCCTTTGAAGATCAAATTTTGCAAATAACTAATTTAATTACTGAAATATTGATTTTCTTAGTAATGAGCTCTACAACGGCTTATTTATTTGCTTTTACGTCCGAAGTTATAGAAGGAATTGAAGATTCTATTATCGTAATCATCATAGCTATTATAGCAATCCAAACAATTTCTGCAATAATTACTTTTTCTAAAACTTTATACCAAGCAATAAAAGAAAAACTCGTGGAATCGGGAATTGTAAAAGAAAAACTCGGGGAATCGGGAATTGTAAAAGAAAAACTCGTGAAGTCGGGAAATGTGAAAGAAAACAATAATCCGCCAAATAATCGTATTAGAAAAATTCAAATATAATAATTAAGCAGATGAGAAGCTTTTAATAAAATTTAGTTGTAATATTAATTTTCTGGTGAAAACCCAAATAAAGGTTATGTTTTAGATATCTTCGTATTACCAAAATAATTTTTTGAGAATTTACTAAGTGAGCTTTTAAAACCTCTTAAAATGTTTAGCAGTGGCTGAGAATTTATTATTAAACTTTTTTTAGCAGTTTATAATTTTTAAATATTTGCTATTGCAACACGCTGTGAAAGGAATATAAATAATTTAATTTCTTTCTGTTTAAAAGTTAAGTTTATGATAATTAAATTTTTAATAGATTTGATAAGCTTTTTAATTCTTCCCTTTATTTTGAAAATATTTGTAATATTTACCTAAATTAATTATCTTCAAAGCCATTTGCAAGTTATGTTTATTTATTATGATACTTCTTGGCAGAAAAGTGTAGAGATATTTCTTCTCTTACGATATTTTCAGGATATGCCAAAATTTTACTGAATTAAATAACGCTTAAAATGGTTTATTCAGACATTTTTTAGTTAACTTTTTAAAAAAACTTACTTCAAATAGACTGCACAAATGTCTTTCATTCCTTTCTTAAGCTCTTTAAAAATTAAAGATAAAGCAATTTGAAATTTAAATATCTTATATCCCATTCTTATTTATTATAGCTAAAATTTTAATAATTAAAGAAAATATTGATTGCATCCACCATTTAGAAATCTAAAATAGCTTAATTAAAATATTCAAAGTCCTATGAAGAGCTATTTCTTCACTTTCACCTACCTTTCGTCCTACTCTCTGATCGTTTCACATACTGTAGGCTCTAGCACCATTATGGAATGAAATGAATTGAGCTTCTACCATGTCTCAAGTCACTCAGCACAATGGTGTATCTCGACTCCTCTGAAAAAAGGTGGAAAAATAAAAAAGTAGTTCTTGAATATTCTAAAAGGTCGAAAACGTCAAAATCATATTTTCAAAAAATACCCCAGCAGTAGTAGCATCCAATAGCAAATATCTCTTTTCTTGCCCTAATAGAGATTTTAGAAAGGTTCTAGGCTCAGATCAATGACGTTTTATTATTTATTTTATACCTAATTATCGCTTCAATTTTTTTATTCTTATATATTGATCTCTCCATTATCTCTTCTAATAATGAATTTTTGCCTGAGTTTTATCACCAAAATTTTGTTGATCAACTTATCGTTTGCACATTACAGCTCAAAAATTAGTTCAGAAGAATGTGTAAGAAATTGCACAAAATGTCCAGCGGATTTAAGCTGTCCAAGTAGTTTCCTATTGAATCAATTGTTTGATGGTATTTTTTACTCAAATTATGTATTCAATACAAGCGATATCCCATATTCTTTCAGAGCTCGCTTCTTAGCCTCCTCTGATAGAGTTTCATATCAGCTTTGCCCAAATGAATGTTCTGCATGCACCGCTTCCACTTACCAAAGCTGCACTGTATGCAATCCACAATTTTATTTTTTTGCTCTAACTGCAGCCCAAACTGGACAATGTTTAAATGAATGCCCATCTGGGTATAAGGTAGTGTCAAATACTTGCGTTCATGAGTCAGATTTAGTGGTTAGCCTTGATTTAACAAATAAAATCATTCTTGATAGGATTGATAAATTCAATGTAGGCTGAAACACAGCTGATATCTATCCGAGCTATGATAGCAATGACGCATTTCCTGTTTACAAGAGAGGCTATTATTTTAATACAAACAGCTATTTATTGTCTGAAAGTAATTACATGGTCGCGCCGACTTTTACAATTTCTATATGGATAAAACCTGTTGTAGCTGGGATTGTAATGGTTAAGCGCCCTTTTGGTTTTGAGAATGTCAGAATAACAGTAGACTCTTCAGGCTACCCATCATTGTATCTTAAATTTGCTGACTCCTCATCTAAAATTTTAACTGGATCTACCAGCATCTTTAATAGTTGGCATTATTTATGTTTCACAGGAGAAATAAAAGATGGCAAAACTCTTTTAGTTCTCTATTATGACACAATCATGGCTAACACCCTTACAACCGAAGCATTGACTTACCTTAAAGATCAGCACGCAGGACCACTTATTATTGGAACTGATAAAAATTCTGATATCGTATTTCAGGGCTTTTTGTCTCGGCTAAATATATATAACTCAAAAAATAATGTGGCTGATGATTATACAACTTCTTCTTGTAGCCCTGAATGCTCTGCTTGTCCTTCAAATAATCAATGTTTAAGCGATTGTGGTTTAAATGAGTACCCAGATAGTTGTGACTCTTGTTTACCAGGGTGTAGTAAAGGATGTATAGATAATTTATCGTGCAAGCTTTGCAAATATAAAGAATGCAAAACGTGTAATAGTTTTACAGAGGAGTGTACCAGCTGTATTTCTAATGCTTCGATAATAAATGGTCATTGTAGCTGCCCTGATAATTTTGGATGGGATTCGAGTTCTGATACCTGTAGGTCCTGCCATCCGGCTTGCTTGACGTGCTCTACAGTAAATTTTGATGGCTGCCTTACATGTAAATCGGGGAATTTTTTAATTCAATCTTTGTGTACACCATTTTGCCCGACTGGCTTTATTAGAAATAGCATCAATTGTGATAGACATCCTACTTATACATCTTTCTTAGTACTAGATTTGCAACCTCATAAAATAAAAAATATTGTAGTTGATGAAGCATCAAATATCCCAGTTCTCACAGGCAAAAATAATAAATTTTATCCTACTTATGATATAACAGATCCAATCCCAGCTATTAATAGAGGCTATTTCTTTACAGGTTCATCTTATATGCAGCTGCCTCCATATACAGACACCCCATCACCATTTTTTACTTTTTCACCTAAATTTATGATATCAGCCTGAATAAAGCCAATTACTATGTCAGGGGTAATTTTTTCAAAACAAGAAAGTGGAACCTTTAAAAAATTTGTAAGTCTTGAACTGAATAATAAATTTCTATCTCTTAATATTGTACTGAAGGATTCTACAAAAATTACATATGAAAGTCCTACTCAATTAATAGAATCTCAATGAAATTCCATTTACGCTATATCTTATATAAGTAATACTCCTAAGCAAGCCATAAGTATTATAATTAATGGGGTTAATAATTATTCAGGTAATATAAAGTCAAGCTGATTTATTGATTTAGAGAATTTATTCTTTATAACTATTGGAGCATGCTATTTTGATATTTCGACAATGGCATCATATTTTAAAGGCTTCTTATGGGACCTTAAAATCTACAATGCAGTAATACCTATCCCTGCAGCACCAAATAATTACTTAGACAATTGCCTAATAGACAGCTATTGAAATGGCAATAGCTGTGCATCCTGCTCTATTGGGTGTTTGAAGAAAGGCTGTGTAAGAAGTGATAAAAATTGCAACCTTTGTCAAGATATCATATGTGAAATATGTGATGACTATACAACTCCTTGCATTATCTGCAAAGCAAATGCAAGCTTAATCGATAATAGCTGCCAATGCAATTTTGGATATTATTGAAGTAATGATAATGAAATTTGCAATTTATGTGATACATCTTGCAAAACCTGCACATCTCCTAATTATTTTGACTGCTTGACATGCTATAATGGAAATTATATGTTTTCAGGGATATGTGTAGCCAGTTGTCCATCAGGGTATTCTCCGTCATCCGGCATTTGTGTATTTGTTAAAGAAAAAATTGTTGATTTAGATTTAAATACCCTGAATGGAGTAATTTATGATAAAGCAAGTTCTATCCCAGTAGTGACTGGGTCTACTCAGCAGTTTTATCCTGACTATGAAATTGATGACCCTATTCCTGCATATTTGAGAGGGTTTTATTTTAATGGCCAGTCATCAGTTTTAAGGCTGCCAGAGTATTCAAATTATATATCACCAAGGCTTGTGATTGCGCCAAATTTTACAATTTCTATATGACTAAATATTGAGAACATCAATTCTGCTATATTATCCAAATATAGTATCATAGATAATTACTCAACACTTTATTCTATTTCATTGTTAGAAGCCAAGCCAGCAATTTTAATGAAAATAGGCCCATCTCCATTTTTTTATTTATATCAAAAATCTCTTGATAGCTATAAATGAAGCCATATAATGTTTACTTTAGAAAACAATAACGGCTACAGCGAATTTTTGAGCTATATAGATGGAGTAGCAGATTCTTCTATAACAGCTGGATATGGAGCTTTTCTAGATGTAGACCATCATACCTCAATGACTATAGGAGCTCAAATAGACTCATCAACAGTTTATAATTTTTATCAAGGCTTTATTTATAGCATCCAAATATTTAATGCAGTAAAGCCAATATCAAGTCTATCGACTACATCTTGCACTGAAAGCTGTTGTGTTTGCCCTATAAGCCAAGTATGCATCCCGAATTGTAAAATAAATGAATATTGGAGTGGTCCTGCTTATAATTTGTGCTATCAGTGTAATATAAAATGTAAAAAAAGCTGTAGAGACTGACGAAGTACATGCTCGCTTTGTCGTAATTTCTTATGTGAAACTTGCACTGATTATTCAAACTGCGAGTCTTGCAAAGAGCATGCTATTAATATTGACTCATGCATTTGTGATAAAAATTATGTGCTTGATACTCCTAATAGCAGTACATGCATTCCAATTGAGCCTGGAGGATTCAAAGGTGACGATGGTCACTTTTATCCATGCCCAAGTCTATGCTCAGCTTGTGAATCTCTTTCTAAATGCACAGCCTGTGTAAACAATGCAAGTCTTAATAATGATCTTTGCTATTGCAAATTAGGCTATAATGGTACTATAAGTTGTGGCTTAGTTTCTTTTATCGCAAAGCTCACAGTTTCACCTGAAAACTCCCTATATCTCATTTTTTCAGAAAGTCTTTCAAAGGCTCTAACTACATCAGACTTTATTTTAAAAATTAATAATGAAGGCTACGTTTCGTCCAAAATGGAACAAATTAATAGCACCTACTACTATATTTCTTTAAAGCTTGATCTGGAAATATCTAAAACTACTTTAATTACACTAAAATTCTTAGATTTAACAAAGATGGTATCAATATCTAATGGAATCCTAAATTCAACTGAAATTTCTGCATCATTGAATTCATATGATCCGGTCTCGTACTCTCCAGAAATTACATCAGCTACTTCTCAAGCCACCATAATTACTCAAGTCACTGTATCTGTAATTTCTGCTTTATCAATTGTAAACCCAAATCCGAGCTCTCTATGAAGCATAATGAACACTTTACAAATTCTCAGCTACTTGACTTTATCAGGGATTCCTTTTTCTTGTAAAATGAGGGCGTTTTTGAATAACTTGAATTCTTTTAGCTTATTTCCTAACATTTTGGTGTATTTTATAGACAAAAATGAGGGAAACTCTCCTTATCCTCAAGCTAAAGAATTTGGATTTGATACTGATCTGATCCTAATAAATCAAGGAAACGATTTTACTTTAATATTGGGCTCAATTACAATTTTACCAATAATTTTCTTTTTTTCTCGATGCTCATACTGATGGCTTGGTAATAAATTTAAAAAAATATTGAAAGCTTATAAATATTCCGTTTTTCTACGATTTTGGATTCAATGCTATCTTGAATTGGGAGCGGCTGCTAGTATTGGACTTATCAGCTTTGAGTTCAAAAATATCACTCAAATTACAAATTTTATTATATGTGCAGCTATTTATTTTTTACTAATTATTACTCCAGCAGAATATTTTTGGCTTTCTAATAAATGTAAAAATCGGATTCTGTCACATGAGAAAACTTTTTTTTCTATGTTTGATACTTTATTTTATGATTTTCGAACAGACGAAGGACTCATAACGACACAATATTATTGTTTATTTTTTGCAAGAAGGCTTATTTATATAATAAACTTGGTTTATTTAGGAGATTATCCAAAGACAGAAGTGGCTATCAATATTGTTCTCTCATTGATGACAACAATCTTTTTAGCCTTTTACTCGCCTTTTAAAGACAAAATTTTACAGTTAACCAATTTGATTACTGAAATATTGATTTTCTTAATAATGAGCTCCACAACAGTTTATTTATTTTCTTTTAAGCAAGAAATAATAAAAGGAACAGAATACTCCATTATTTTAACTATTTTGGCAGTTATGGCAATTCAGACATTTTCTTCAATAGCGATTTTTTCTAGAATTTTATATCAAATAGTCAAGCAAAAGCTTATTAAAGAAGGAATCTCAAAGAAGAGAATTCATCATGAAATAACTATTAGCAAAGTCGAATTAAAATAATAGAATTATTTAAATGATAAAAACTTTAGATGGATACGCATTTAAATCATCTTTTTATGAAACAATTTTTAATTAAAAATGGAAATAAAATCATTATCTGAATAATAGCTGTGTTTTAGCTAGTTAGATTTCAGTAAAACCTAGAGCTTAAATATTAGCTATAAAAGTAGCTCAAATTACCTTCCCTTTGAAGAGCAAAAAAATGATTAAAAATACTTATTTTTTGGAAAATTTAACTCTAAGAAAAAATTTTTAATATATGTTTTTAATTTTTATATATAGATTTTCTTATTTTTTATTTAAAAAATAAAAATAAACCTAATTTAAGAGCGAGCAAGATCATTCTGCTTGCTCATAAGATGGGAGCAAATAAAATTATTAAGAATTCATTTTTAACTAGCCTATTAATTATTTTTATTCATAAATAGTATAACTTTTATAAGTACATATTATAAGAAATTTTTATATAGCCGGCTGGTATTATTTCCTCTTAATTCAAATGGCCAAAAAGAGATTAAGGTGAACTTTAGTATTTTTAAGTTTAAACCACTTTATGGCTAAGGGAGAATTTATTATATCAGTTTATTTTAATTCAAGATTATGATTAAATTTCTAAAATAATAAAAATTAAAAATTTAATAAAATTATTATTATTCATAACCTATTAAAAAGAAATAATTTATTCAGATCATTTAGAGTTATCTCCTTTGTCATTTCCTATAAGCTATCCAAATCTTATTTACTTATGATATTTCTTTGCTCTCCAAAAGAAATTCCTTCAAAGATTGAGATATTTCAGCAAAAAATAAGAAAATTAATAATAACTCTAAAGTTTATTTAAAATTGCATTTTCTGGCCAAGAAATTATAAATTAGATATCTTGAAATTCCTAACACGAAATCTATATTTTTCTCTTTAATTTATATATTTTAATTTAAATAAATATCTTTCGTCTTGAATTCAACATCTTATTATCTCCTTTATAAAATGGACTTGATTGTGATTTTTATCGCCAAAATAGTGTTGACTTTGTCAAGCTGTCCTCCGAATGACAGCACAGGGTCTTCATGCAATATGCCAAAATATATGGTTGACAGCAAGGTTTGTGCACCTGTATGCCCATCTCTTTATACACCTTACCAGCTAAATTGTCCTTCATGTCAAAACTATTGCAGTAAGCCTGCTTTAGCAAGTGATGGAATCTTATTTACATTAGAATTATCAACTGTTCAAGATTTATCATTGACTTATATAGCAGATTCTTCAGATTCTAATAAAAAATTTGAAAACCCGGGAGGAATTTCATATAATTCTCTAACAGAAAATTCTCCACTTCCTACCTTTGATAGAGGATTTTATTTTGCCACTACTTCAAGCATGATTGGGAACCAAAGCTACATTCCAGGTGTTTTATTTATTTTGAATTTATGAATGAAGCCTTTAGCAAGTGGAGAAATTTTAAATGTTCAAATAAGCACAACTACCTATATGAGGATATGAGCAGATTCGTCTAATGTTTATAAATTCACTGCCCTAATTAATAACCCAAGTGGAACTCAAGTATCAATAACTGGTGCTAGCTCTTCATATACCTCCTCTTGACATAAAATTTCAATGTTCCTTTATCAGGCATCCTGTTCCCAAGCGTATATAATTTTTTATGCGAATGGGGTTCCAACGACATCGACATTTACTAATTATGAATTTATTTTTCCAAACGGAGTTTATACGTGAACTTTTGGCAATTTAAGTGGAGGAAATTCGTTTAGAGGGTTCATTTATTGGCTGCAAGCTAGAGCCGATTCTAATATAGTCTATGGAACTATGACTTCGACAGTTAACTGTATTGATAACCAATACTTATCAGGCTCATCTTGCGTAAACTGTGATAGCAGCTGCCCTAAATGGCCTTGATGTATTTCTGGAACAATGTGTAATGTTTGCTTGATAACTGACTGTAATTCTTGTTCTGGGTATTACCCATTAACCTGCACTTCATGTAATACTGGACTTACTCCTAATTGTTGTGATCATTTAGGAACAGCTTGTACTCAGACTTGGGCAAATACAGCCTGCAGCACTGGAGTACCTAATAATGCTGGAGTTTGCCTATATGGGTTACCTTATGGGTGGTATAATTGTGGAGGAAATTCTTGTTTTACTGCTTTAACTGTAGATTTCACGGGTTCTTTTGCTGGGATTTATAGCTCTGTGCTACAAACAGGGACAAGCTCTAGTAGCTATAATTATTGGAACTCTCCTGAGGTACCTGATCCTTTTCCTGCAAAAAATAGAGGCCTTTATTTTAACTCAAACCAATTTTTATCTGGGTCTATAAATTTATCTAATACTTGAAGCCTTGGGATGTGGGTTTTTGCTATTTCAGGAACTATAATTAGCCATAGCACTAATAAACTTTCCATAAGCTCAAGCGGGACTATTAATTTTGATTTAGAAAAATGAGATGGCACATCTACAAGTACCTCAGCATCAAACTCTATAACTTTAAGCACATGGAGCTATATTTCTTACTCAGTTGGCTTTGCTAATAAAGCGACAACTTTAACACCTTATGTTAACACAGTAGCTGGAACTGCAGTTACCGTCACAAATTATGTTTTCAGATTAGCAGATGGTGGAACTTTATATATAGGAAAAGGCTCTCCAAGTTTTAATGGGTTTATTAGCTATTTTCAGCTCTGAGGAACCACCATAACTGACTTTTCTGTGTCTTATAGTGTATTTACAAGCGCAGGCATAACTTTATGACCTTGTGATTATGCTAATTATTATGATGGAAGTGTATGCCAAACATGCCCAGGATCAGGCTCATGCACAATGGGCTGTACTAGAGGGACATCTTGTTATATCTGTGATGATTTTTTATGTTCTCAATGCTCATCATTTGCCCCTAATTCTTGCACATTATGTATTTCTAATGCTTCTGGGACTCCATGCACATGTGATCCTGGCTATTATAAGCCCACTAACCAAGCAATCTGTTCTGCATGTTCTACAGGCTGCAAAACTTGCACAGGAAGTGGCTATCACAAATGCACAAGCTGCAAAAGTGGCTATTATTTTCTCAACATCCAATGCTTATCCGAATGTCCATGAGGTTACCTTCCTAACACTTCTACAAATTCTTGCACGCTTTCTTCAACTACTTATGGGCTTTCCTTTAATAATAATATTCTTCTTGACACTATTTCAGGACTAAACGTAGGGTTGTCAAATACCAATACATATCCTACTTATGATGCCAATGACCCTTATCCTGTATATTTGAGAGGCTATTATTTCAATTACAATACTTATTTAAAGACAACTTTTATGCTTGCTCCAACTTTTTCAATTGGGATATGGGTAAAACCATCTGCAGCTGGGCTTGTAATTACTAAATATGTGTCAACAACCCAATGGTTTGTACAGATTTTACCCTCAGGGTATCCTAAGCTTTCCCTGCTATTATCAGACACATTGACGACTATTTCTGTTATAGGAACGACCTATCTGCTGAATCTGGGGTGATTTTTTGTTTCATTTGACTGTAGAATTAATGCTGACGGGACAACAAATATAAGAGTTTATGTTGATACGGTCAATTTAATTGCAGCCACAACAGCGACTCCTCTTTACCTTCAAGACAGCCATACAGGAAATATGTATATTGGACATTATGATTTAGGATTTACCGGATTTTTATGGACATTGAAAATTTACAGCCAAAATAACTTCGCATTGAGTGATTTTACAACAGTTGGGTGTAATAATAGCTGCCCAAAATGTCCTGCTAATTTTGCCTGTTTGAACGGCTGTCCGCTTTCACAATATTTTAATGGTTCTGTATGTACAAATTGTAGATCTAATTGTTCTAAAGGATGCAGAAATTCTGATACTTGTAGATTATGCAAGATGAAAGAATGCGCCACCTGCACAGAGTTTACTGGAGCTAATTCATGCCTTACTTGTATTACAAATGCAGTTCCTGATGGGACTGGTGGCTGCACATGTGCACTAAATAGTCTGTGGATATACTCTTTAGAGACATGCGAAATTTGTGATACTCTTTGCTCAGTTTGCGTGAAAAATACGTATTTTGAGTGCTCTACTTGTGTAGGAAGCTACCAATTAGTAGGCACTGTCTGCCTTAATAGCTGTCCTTATGGTTATGGCACTTCTTGTACTCCAGTATCAACAGCAGTGATAGACCAATCCTTTAATACAGATTTTCAAGGCTCATACGGAATTTTCACCACTGGCACCAGCTCTTCATCTTATAACCTTTTTAACACCCCAGAGACTTTTGACCCTATCCCTGCTTACAATCGAGGCCTTTATTTTGATGGGACAATGGTCCTCACCTTATCTAACATCTTAATTTCTCATAGTTTCTCTATAGGAGCTTGAATTTATGTAGTAACCAACGGAGACTGGTTTCAAAAACAATTCCTCCTTTCTTTATCTACAGCTGTAACTATTACAGCCAATATGGAAGACCCATTACAAAACACCGACACTCATGTTTTGTCTTCAAGCACTGTATTTTCAGGGTGGGCTTATTTGTCGGTCACTTTTAGCTATAGTTTGGCTGTAACAAATTTAGCTATTTATATTAATGGAGTTTCTGCAGCAACCACTCCTGTAGCAAATAGAGTTTTTAGGGATAGTACAGCAAAAAGCTTATGGGTTGGTAGGAGCAGCTCTCCTGGGCTTGTGGGATTTATTAATAGTTTTCAGTTATGGAATGTACCGATAAGTGATTTTTCAAGCTCTATTAATGCTATTTGTGGCTCAGGCAGTTCTTGCTTGTGGTCTTGCGATTTGTCTAATTACTATGACGGAACGAACTATTTAGCTTGTAACTCCTGCAGTAAAGGATGTGTTAGGGCAACTACATGCAATATTTGCAATGATTTATTATGCGCTATTTGTTCAGGTTTTGGCTCAGGAAAATGTACTCAATGTGTCACTTATGCTAGTGGAGCCCCTGGTCCATGTGTCTGCATAACTGGCTATGGGACTTCTCCTGATGGATTTTCATGCGTGGCATGCTATAGTGGGTGTTCTCTCTGTACAGTTGCAACTTATAATAAATGCACTGCCTGCAATTCAGGGCTTTATTTATTTGCAAATACTGGGCAATGTTTAATTGAGTGCCCATCTGGGTATACTATAAATTCAGGGACAAATTCATGTAATTATGTGTCTGGCACAGGGATAAGCCTAGATTTAACAGACCAAATTCGCCTTGATACAGTTTCTGGCTTTAATGTAGGTGCTGATAATAGTAATTCTTATCCAATATGGTCTGATTCAAAAGACCCAATTCCTGCTTATAAAAGAGGCTATTATTTTTACCATAACAACTATATGTCTTCTACTATTATGATAGCGCCATCATTTACAATTTCCATGTGAACAAAACCACTTGGGGCTGGGATTTTAATGACTAAATACACTTCGAGTGATATTTTTAAAATAAATGTAGATTCTTCAGGATACCCAGGGCTCTCTATCAAATTTAATGATTTGTCATCTTCAGTTCTGGCTGCTTCTGCAAGCATTTTGAATAGTTGGCACTTTATAAGCTTTACTGGGCAAGTCCAATCTGATGGGAAAACAATACTAGCCCTCTATATAAATAATGCAGCATCTCCTACTTGCACTATCACAACTACAGCTTCGACTTATTTTAAAGATACCAATTCAGGAAATCTATATATTGGAAATGATGAAACTTTTGGAAGCTCAGGATTATATGGATTTTTAGCTCGGCTAAACATATATAACTCCTATAATCACCAGTCTGATGATTATGCCACTTCTTCTTGTGTTACCGGCTGCTCTGTTTGTCCTGCAAATCATCAATGTTTAAGTGAGTGTGATTTTGATAAATACCCAGACAGCTGCACAGCTTGTTCAAGCTGTAGTCAAGGTTGTGTCAGTAGTTATACTTGTGGACTTTGTAGAGATAAAGAATGTTACTCATGCACTACCTTTTCAGGAGAATGCATAAACTGTATTACAAATGCTTATAAATTAGCTGGACATTGTAAATGTCTTGATAATGCAATATGAGTATCGAGTTCTAAGACCTGTGAATTTTGCTATCCTATTTGTGCATCTTGTTCTACAATTAAATATAATAGTTGTCTTGCTTGTATATCAGGGAATTATCTGATTCAATCTTTATGTATGACTTTTTGCCCAACTGGGTATATTATAAATGGTGGGAATTGTGATAGTGCTACTGGCTATACCAATTTTTTAGTATTTAATTTGATGCCACATCAAATTAAAAATATAGTGGTAGATTTAGCTTCAAATATCCCAGTTCTCACAGGCAAGGATAATAAATTTTATCCAAATTATGATTCAACTGATCCACTTGCAGCTATTTATAGAGGGTATTATTTTTCTGGGACAGCTTATATGCAGCTGCCTCCTTATACAGGCACTTCATCACCATTGTTTACTTTTTCTCCAAAATTCACTATATCAGCCTGAATAAAGCCAATAGCTACAACAGGAGCTATTTTTTCCAAGCAAGCCAATAATGGTCTATTTAAAAAATATGTCAGTTTTGAACTGATAAATAAAGCTCCAGCACTTACTATTTCCTTAAAAGATTCTTCAACAATCACTTATGCAAGCTCAAATCCTTTATTAGAGGCTACCCTTTCTCAGTGAAATTTTATATCAGCGATTTCTAGCACAAGCTCTACTCCTCAGCAAATCATAAGTTTATCTATGAATGGAGTTACCGATGCATCAAGTGACTTACATGCAAGTTGGTTAAATGATTTAGAAAATTCGTTCTTCATAACAATAGGGGCAAGCCATTTTGACGCTACAACTTTGACGTCATTTTTCAAAGGTTTTTTATGGGATCTCAAAATTTATAATACGCTAACAGCTAGTCCTATAGTTTCAACTACTTGTAGTGGGTGCTCATTATGCCCAATTGATAACGCTAATACTTGCTTAGATAGCTGCCTAATAGACAGCCACTGGAGTGGCAGTAGCTGTGCACCCTGCTTAACTATATGCTCAGGAAATGGCTGCGTAAGAAGCGATAAAAGTTGTAATCTTTGCCAAGACATCATATGCGAAATTTGTGATGACTATACTAATACTTGCATTACTTGTAAAACAAATGCAAGCCTAATAGGCACAGCCTGTCAATGCAATTTCGGATATTATTGGGATATTAATAATGAAAACTGTGAGTCATGTGATATTTCTTGTAAAACCTGCACATCTCCGAGTTCTTTAGACTGTTTAACTTGCGCAAGTGGGTATTACATGTTTTCAGGAATATGTGTGGCAAGCTGTCCACCAGGGTATTCTCCTTCTTCTGGTGTCTGTGTTTTAAGTAAAGCAAAAATTTTTGACTTGGATCTGAACACTCTGAATGGAGTCATTTATGATAAAGCCAACTTCATTCCAGTTATAACTGGCTCAACTAAACAGTTTTATCCAGACTATGAACCTGATGATCCTATTCCTGCATATTTAAGAGGATTTTGATTTAATGGGCAGTCTTCTCTTTTAAGGCTGCCTGAGTATTCAAATTATATATCACCAACTCTTGTGATCACACCTACCTTTACTATTTCTATATGGCTAAACATTGAGAACCCTAATTTTACTCTATTATCAAAATACAGCCTTACTGTTAATTATTCACTTCTTTATTATATCTCAATAGTATCAAGCAAGCCAACAATTTCTCTGATAATTGATTCATCTCCATTCTTTTATTCATGCCAAGCATCACTAATTAACTATGAATGAAGCCATTTAGAATTTACACTAGAAGCTTTGAGTGGGTATAATAAATTGTCCAGCTATATAAATGGAGTATTTGATAATTCTATAATGACAGGATATGGAATTTTTAGTGATATAGGCCCTCTTACTACAATGGCTATAGGAGCTCAAATAAGCTCATCAGCAGTTTATAATTTTTATCAAGGCTTTATATATACTATACAGATTTTTAGTATAGTAAAATCTATATCAAGCCTATCGACCACATCTTGTACTGAAAGCTGCAGTGTTTGTCCTATAAGCCAAATTTGTATTCCCAATTGCAAAATATATGAGTACTGGAGTGGTCCTGCCTATAACAAATGCTATAATTGTGATATTGAATGCAAAACTACTTGTAAGGACTCGCGGCCTAGTTGCTCACTTTGTAATAATATTCTATGTGAAGATTGTATTGATTACTCTATTTCAGGATGTCTTACTTGTAAAGAGAATGCTATTAGCCCTGATTCATGTATATGTGACACAAATTATGTGCTGGACCCTTCTAATAACAGTACATGCATTCCAATTCCATCAGGGGGATTCAAAGGGACAGATGGATTTTTTTACCCTTGTCCTAGTTTATGCTCAGCTTGTGAATCTCTAACTAAATGTACAGCCTGTAAAGAAAACGCTAGCCTAAAAGCTGACCTTTGCTATTGTAATAAGGGCTATAATGGTGCCAAATCTTGTATTCTGGTTTATTTTTATGCAAATCTCAAAGCTTTATCTGATAACTCTCTATACCTTTATTTTTCAGAGAGCTTAGTAAACAATCTAACGGTCTCTGATTTTTCTATTACAATTAAAAATCAAGGAAAAGTTCCAAGCAAAATTGAGAAAGTTAATAGTACTTGCTATTATATTTCCCTATCAATTTCAAAGGAAATTACAAAAGGCACACTAGCTACACTTGAATTTTTCAATATAAATAATATTATATCAGTTTCTAATGGGATTTTAAATTCATCAGAAATTTCTGCTGCTTTAAATTCATATGACCCTGCACCTTATTCTCCAGTTGTTTCAACAGTTGCTTCACAAGCTAAAACAGTAGCTCTCGTTGTAGTGTCTGTAGCTGTAGCTTTATCTGTATTAAATCCAAGTCCAAGCTCTTTATGAAGCATGATGAACGCTTTACAAATACTCAGCTATTTGACTTTATCAGGGATCCCTTTATCAAGCAAAATTCGCACATTTTTTAATAATTTGAACTCTTATAATTTATTTCCAAATATTTTTCAGTATTTTATAGATAAAAATGAAGGAAATTCTCCATATTCTAAAGCCCAGGATTTTGGATATGAATCTGATCTTATTCTTATAACTACAGGAAATGATTTTACACTATTATTGGCGTCAATCTCAGCTTTACCAATTGTTTACTTTTTTTCACGATGCTCTTATAGATGAATTGGTAAAAAATTCAGAAAAACGGTCCAAGCTTACCAGTTTGCATTTTATTTAAGATTTTGAATACAATGCTACCTTGAATTAGGAGCAGCTGCAGCTATAGGACTTCTTACTGTTGGATTTCATAATGTCACGCAGCTTAACAATTTTATTATCTGTTCTGCAATTTGTATACTGATAATTCTAACTCCACCTGCATTTTTTTTATTTTCCTATAAAAATAAAAATCGGATTCAGTCCCGAGAAAAAACATTTTTTGCGTCATTTAGTTCCTTTTTTTATGAATTTCGGACTGATCGTGGGTTACTTGCGACGCAGTATTACTGTGTATTTTTTCTGAGGAGACTTATATACATAATAAATTTAGTATATTTAAGGGATTTCCCTCAAACAGAAGTGACAATTAATATTGTACTGTCATTAATGACCATTATGCATTTATGATTTTTCTGGCCATTTGAAGACTCTATTTTGCAGGTTAGCAACTTACTAACGGAAATTCTAATTTTTTTAATAATGAGTGCTACATCGGTTTATTTATTTGATTTGGAGCAAGAAATTGTTTCAGTTGTAGAGAATGCCATTATAGCGACTGTAATAATAACTATTGGAATTCAATCATCTGCGGCAATTGCGATTTTTGGAAAGACTTTATATGGAATAATCAAGAATAAGCTTACCAAAGCAGGGATTATAAAAAAAAATCCTTACGAATATAAAAAAGAGACAGTAAAAGCTCAAAAATAATGAATTTATTTTATTTATAATAAAATTGATTTTTAAATTACAGTAAAAGCTTGTTTAAATTTATAAACCATTAGATTAATTTTAGCTACTTAAATTGATTTAACTTAATTTTTTAATTATAAAATTTTAATAATTGTTTACCTCAATTTGGTGATTTTTCAAGAAGCTTAAGAATAATTCATTAAAACTGTTTAGTTCACAGAATGTAATATTAATATATCCAAATATTTCATTATAGTTTAGGACTCATCTACTGATTTAAAAACTGAAATTTAAAGCCGATGTACAAAAATATCTGAGAGAAAATTAATGTGGTTAATTGTTGAAAATAGATAAAAATAGAAGAGAGGTATTATAAACATAGATAACCAGCTCTTAGAGCTTAAAAAAAGAAATCAGATGCTTTTGTAAGTATTTGAAGTTTTTTAAAATATCTCAAAAGCAAGGGATCTTTCTTGTCTAAATTTCGATTTGAGCTATATAAAAATTTTAGATCTTAGCTCTGCATTATGCCATAAGAGAGCTAATTATAAGAGTCAACACATTAAACACAAAAAATTTAAAAAATCATCATTCTTTATATATGTCAGAACCAAATATAAATGAAATTTTTGTTGGAAAATTTGTAAGCGCGACGTAGGAATTTATTCAAATTTTTAATAATATTTATTTTGGCTTTCCTTATAATTTTATCCTAACAATATTCCCAATACACCTAACTACCCGTTACCCCTCAGGGTATTATAATCGCTATTCCAATAAATAAATATTTTAATAATAAAAGCTACCTATTACATTTTAAAATTTTAATCCAGTTAGTTTTCATTCCTACATGATATTAATTACTTATCACACAAAATGGTCATGATTTTTATTTTTATCTCCCAAATTCTGTTGGCTTTTGCAACTTGTCCATACGATAAATGAGATAGCGGTTTTGGGCAGACAGGATGCTATCTGCCGAAGTGTATGGTAGACTCCAAGGTATGTGCTAGCGAATGTCCTACTCTTTTTAACTACTATCAACTTTATTGTATTGTACAATGCAATAATTATTGTAGCAAACCTAGTGGAGATAGCGCAATTTTATTCACATTGATTTTATCAACTGTTCAAGATTTAACGTTGACTTATGTTTCAGATTCCTCAAATTCCAGTAAACAATTTCAAAATCCAGGAGGAATTTCATACAATTCTCCAACCCAAAATTCTCCACTCCCTACCTTAGATCGTGGATTTTATTTCGCAATTACATCAAGTATGACAGGAAACCAAAGCTACATCCCAGCGCTTTATTTTACTTTAAATTTATGAATAAAGCCTCTTGCAAGTGGAGAAATATTAAATGTCCAAATAAGTTCAACTACCTATATGAGGATATGAGCAGACGGGTCTGGGGTTTATAAGTTTAGTGCGCTAATTAATAATTCAAGTGGGTCACAAATATCAGTAGTTGGAGCAAGTTCTGCTTATCCGTCGTCTTGGCATACAGCTTCAATGCTGCTCAATCAACAAAGCTGTAATACAGGCTACATAATTTTTTATATATCTAGCAACCCAGCAGGTACAACAACGCTAAGTAGCTCTGAAATAAGTTTTCCAAGCGGAACTTATACGTGAACTTTTGGTAATATAAGCGGAGGGAATTCATTTAGAGGCTTTATTTATTGGCTACAAGCTAGAGCTGATAATACGGCGACTTATGGGACTTCGACACCTAGTGTTAATTGTATTGAAAATCAATATTGAGATGGGTCTGTTTGCCAAAATTGTGCATCAGGATGTCCTGCTTGGCCTTGGTGTGTTAGAGGTAGTGATTGCAGTTATTGCTATACTGCAGATTGCAGCAATTGTAATGGCTATTCACTTTCTATGTGTACAGCATGCACAACAGGAATTCCTCCAGGGTGCTGTGATTATATAGGGACAACTTGTACTCAGACTTGGGCAAATACTGCATGCAGCACTGGAATTCCTAATAATGCTGGAATTTGCTTATATGGGTATCCCTATGGGTGGTATAATTGTGGAGGAAATTCTTGTTTTTCAACTTTGACTACTAATTTTGCAGGATCTTTTGCTGGAATTTACACTTCAGTTTTTATCACAGGGACAAGCTCAAGTAGCTATAATTATTGAAATTCTCCAGAAGTGTCTGATCCATTACCAGCAAAAAATAGAGGCCTTTACTTTAATTTGAACCAATATTTGACTGTAACTCAAAATTTATCTAATACTTGAAGTATCGGGATGTGAGTTTTTGCTATTTCAGGGACTATCATCAGCCATAGTACTAATAAACTTACCATAAGCTCGAGCGGGACGATTAATTATGACTTAGAAAAATGAGATGGCACCTCTGCAAGCTACTCAACATCACAGACTACAATTTTAAATATCTGAAATTACATTTCTTATTCAGTTGGGTTCGCCAATAAAGCTACAACCTTAGCTCCTTATCTTAATACTGTATCTGGGACAGCTGTTACAGTCACAAATTATGTTTTCAGATTGCCAAATGGAGGGAATTTATATTTAGGCAAAGGCTCTCCAAATTTTAATGGTTTTATTAGTTATTTTCAGCTATGAGGAACAACTACTACAGACTTTTCTGTTCCTTATAATCTTTATGGGTTTTCTGGAGGTGTGATATCAACTTTATGGCCCTGCGATTATTCTTACTATTATGATGGAAGTACATGCCAATCGTGTATAGGCTCATGTACGATGGGCTGTACTAGAGGGACGTCTTGTTATATTTGCGATGATTTTTTATGTTCTCAATGCTCATCATTTGCGGCTGGAGATTGCACTTTATGTGTTTCTAATGCTTCTGGGACTCCTTGTGTGTGTAATTCCGGATTTTATCAGCCTCCAAACCAAGCTTTGTGCTCTGCTTGTCCTACAGAATGCGCTTCTTGTACAGGCTCTGCTTATTATTTGTGCACTTCTTGTGTAACTAGCTATTTTTTATATGGGAGTACACAATGTCTTGTAAATTGCCCTACTGGATATACAGAAAATTCAGGTACAAATAATTGTGATTTTTTGACAACTACTGGGCTTAGCATAACTTTTTATGATAAATTAATGCTTGGCTCAATTGGAGGAGTCCAAGTAGGATCTTCTAATACAAATGCTTATCCAATTTATGATTCTAATGATCCTTATCCAAGCTATCTTCGAGGTTATTATTTTAGCGGAGTTAATTATTTGTCGACAAATACAGTGATTGGGCCTTATTTTACTGTTTTGATATGGATATACCCATCTGGAGCTGGAACAATTATCTCTAAAAATGTGTCTTCAAATGAAATATTTTGCTTAGAAATTTTAAGCTCTGGATATCCAAAAATTTCCCTTATTTTAAGAGATTCTTCATCTTTTTCTGTGATTTTATCAGCAAACACTTTGAACAATAACTGAAATTTCATCGTATTTACTGGAAAAATTGACTCAAACCATATGACCACAATAAATTCATATTTTAACTCTCTTACCACAGATTCAGGCTCACCTTCAAGCATCACTTATTTTCAAGACCGCAGTTCAGGCACTCTCTATATCGGTACAAAATCTACCTTAAGCAGTGGTTTTACTGGATTTTTATATGATTTAAACATTTTTAATACAGAAAATTTACAATACAACGACTACACAACATCAAGTTGCCCTTCTCCTTGCACGAGTTGTCCTAGCGATCATAACTGTCCTAGTTCTTGTTCATTATCACAATATTACAACGGTTCCTCTTGCACAAATTGTATGGGATCTTGTACAAAAGGATGCAGATATTCCGATGCTTGTGGACTTTGCAAGACAAAACAGTGCTACCAGTGCACATCTTTTTCTGGGTCTTGCTCAATATGTATTACTAATGCAGAAAGTGACGGTTCAGGAGGATGCCAGTGCACAGCAAATTCATTTTGGCATTCTAATACAGCTAGTTGTGACTTTTGTGATGCACTTTGCTCTGTATGTAAACAAACTACTTATTTTGAGTGCACTACTTGTGCAGCAGGGAAACAAATAGTAGGGATTATCTGTTTAAATGATTGTCCATATGGTTATGGGAATTCTTGCTCTTCAGTTTCAACAGCAGTGATAGACCAATTATTTGACACTGATTTTCAAGGTTTTTATGGGATTTTTACCACAGGAACAGACCCAAGCTCTTATCAGCCTTTTATAAATCCTGAAAATATTGATCCTGTTCCTGCATATGCAAGAGGGCTTTATTTTGATGGAAATATGTATTTATTGTCTTCAGTTTCTGTTTATCTTTCGCACAGCTTTGCGATGGGAGCTTGAGTTTATGTGGCTACTAATGGAGATTTATTGGAAAAACAAACAAGACTAATATTCGCATCAACAGGTGCTATAACACTTGCAATGGAAAGCGCTGTACAAGTAACGTCTACACAAACATTATCTCCAAGCTCTTCATTTACTGACTGGGCTTATGTATCTTTTACTATTTATTATACATCAAATGCCTCTTTTCTTTCCCTTTATATTAATGGAGTTTCCAGAGGATCAATTACTATCTCTGGAAGAATTTACAGAGACCAGGCATCAACTAATCTGCAGCTAGGAAAAAGTAGCAATTCAGGATTTGTAGGCTTTATTTATTACTTCCAGCTATGAAATACTCAAATTACAGGATTTTCAGCAATCATAAGTGGCTTTACATTTTGTGGTTCAGGATCAGGAGTTTCCTGCTTAGGGCTCTGTGGTATTTCGGCATATGAAAACTTAGGCTCTTGCTTAATGTGTAATTCCTGTAGTAAAGGATGTGTGCGAGCCTCTACTTGCAATATCTGTGATGATCAATTATGCTCTGTTTGCACAGGTTTTGGGTCAGGAAAATGTACTAATTGTGTGTCTAATGCCTCAAAAAATCCAACAAATTGTGCATGCAATGCAGGATATCGGACGTCAAATGACGGATTTTCATGTGTAGCATGTCCAGTAGGGTGCCAAACTTGTACTGGAGGTGGATATTATCAATGCACAAGCTGTATTAGTGGTTATTATTTTCTTAGCATTCAATGTTTATTAGAATGCCCATCAGGATACACACAAAACTCAAGCACAAATAATTGTGATCTTACAACAGCAACTTATTCAATTTTATTTTCTAATAGTATACTGCTAGATACCATTTCTGGAATAACTGTCGGGTCATCAAACACTAACACATATCCAAATTACGACACAAACGATCCTTATCCTTCTTACTTGAGAGGTTACTATTTCAATTCTAATAGCAATTTAAAGACAAATTTTATGCTTGCTCCTTCATTTTCAATTTCTGTCTGAATAAACCCTACAGTATCTGGACTTGTCATGTCTAAATTTGTATCAGCAACCCAATGGCTCATACAAGTTTTGGCTTCAGGACAGCCAAATATTTCTCTTCTTCTGTCAGACTCATCAACTATTATTTCAGTCACAGGAGCCTCTAGCGTGCTTAATGGCTGATTTTTTGTTTCATTTGACTGTATAATTAATGCAGATGGAACAACAACGGTAAATTCTTATATTGATGGAACCAATCAAGTCTCTTCTACTACAGCTACTTCGCTTTACCATTTAGACAGCCTGTCAGGAATTTTGCAAATTGGGGATTCTATTTTAGGATTTACAGGATTTCTATGAATTGTAAAAATCTATAGTCAAAGCAGTCATAGTTTAGATGACTGGCAAACTGCTGGATGCTCAGGCAGCTGTACAAAATGTCCAGCTGACTTAAGTTGTCCAGATAACTGCCCTTTATCTCAATATTATAACGGCTCTGGTTGTACAAATTGTATAGCAAGCTGCAGCAAAGGATGTAGAAACTCTGACACTTGTCGACTCTGCAAGACCAAAGAATGTGCAACGTGCACTGAGTTTTCTGGGACAAATTCATGCCTGACTTGTATTACAAATGCAGTTACTGATGGGACTGGAGGTTGCACTTGCAATACCAATGCTTTTTGGGTCTCTTTATCTCAAACATGTGAAATCTGTGATGTCTTATGCTCAACTTGTATAAAAACAACTTATTTTGAATGCTCTATTTGCTCAGGAAGCTCTCAATTGGTTGGAAGTGTTTGCCTTAATGGCTGTCCTTATGGATTTGGGCCTTCTTGTTCCGAGGTAGCAACACCTATTATTAATCAATCTTTTGATATAGATTTTCAAGGCTCATATGGAATTTTTACAACAGGATCAGCCTCATCATCTTTTCAGTTTTTTAATAGCCCAGAATCAATTGATCCGATTCCTTCATATAAGCGTGGTTTATATTTTGATGGATCAATGTATTTATTATCAAATACAAATATTTTGCTTTCACATAGCTTTTCTATTGGAGCTTGACTTTATGTGATCACTGATGGAGATTGACTGGAAAAGCAAAATCAATATCTTGCTTTATACTCGACTGGAGCTATAAAAGCTACAATGGAGGATTTTACACAAACAACAGCCATTAAAACCTTGTCTTCAGGGTCTAATCTCAATGATTGAAACTATTTATCAGTCACTTTTGAATACTCTTCGGGCACTACAACAATAACAATTTATATCAATGGCGCTTCAATCACAAATTCACCTATTTTAAATTACGTATTCAGAGATCTCACTACAACTAGTTTAATGATTGGTAAAAGTTCTTCTTCTGGGTTTATTGGTTTTATTAATACTTTTCAGCTATGAAATACACCAATTAGTGACTTTTCAAGCTCCATAAATGCTATTTGTAGTTCTAGCTATACTTGTTTATGGCCTTGTGATTTATCTCACTATTATGATGGGACTACTTGTGTAGCCTGCAATTCCTGTAATAATGGATGTATCAGGGCATCTACATGTAATATTTGTGACGATTTATTATGTTCAGTCTGCACAGGTTTTGGCTCAGGAAAATGTACTCAATGTGTTATTAATGCTAGTGGAGCTTCAAATCCATGCGTATGTAATCCTGGCTACACAGTTTCTTCAGATGGCTTTTCATGCGACCCATGTTATAATGGCTGCTCTCAATGTACAGGCTTAACTTCTCATGATTGCACTGCATGTTTTACCGGCTTTTATTTCTATTCAATTACTGGTGAATGCTTAACTGCATGTCCATCTGGGTATACTATTAATCCAGGGACAAATATTTGTGTAAAATGTGACAGTTCTTGTAAAACCTGTATATCTCCTAGCTATTTGGACTGCTTGACATGCAATGATGGATATTACAAGGTTTCTGGAATTTGTGTAAGTAGCTGCCCATCAGGGTATTCTAAATCAGCAAGTGGATGCATATTAGTTCAAGAGCAAATTTTTGATTTGGATTTGAATACTCTAAATGGAGTCATTTATGATAAAGCAAGCTCAATACCTGTTGTTACTGGCTCCACTAGCCAATTTTATCCAGACTATGAAACTGACGATCCAATTCCAGCTTATTTGAGAGGATTCTGGTTTAATGGTCATTCCTCTGTTTTAAGGCTGCCTGAGTATTCTAATTATACATCTCCAAAACTTGTAATAGCCCCTATCTTTACAATTTCCATATGACTTAACACTGAAACATCATTTTCTGCTCTATTATCAAAGCATAATATTTCTGATAATTACTCAGCACTTTACTATATCTTATTAATAAGCAGTAAACCAACAATCTCTCTCCTAATAAACTCCTCCCCATTCTTTTATATGTGCCAAGTATCGCTAAATAGTTATGAATGAAGCCATATCGCGTTTACATTAGAAACTGCTCAAAATGGTTACAATACCCTATCCTGCTATATAAATGGAATTCTTGATTCATCTGGAATGACAGGATATGGAGCTTTTCTTGATATAGGCTCGCATACCACAATAACTATAGGAGCTCAAATAAGCTCATCAGCAGTTTATAATTTTTATCAAGGCTTTATTTATACTATTCAAATGTTTAATGTAATAAAGTCAATATCAAGCCTATCGACAACTTCTTGTACAGAGTCTTGCAGTGTTTGCCCTATAAGTCAAATTTGTATTTCAAATTGCAAAATAAACCAATATTGAAGTGGCCCTAGTTATAATAAATGCTATAATTGCAATATTAAATGTGAGAAAACCTGCAGAGATTGGCGACCTACATGCTCTTTGTGTAGCAATTTATTATGTGAGGTCTGTACTGATTATTCTACATCAGGATGCTCAAGTTGTAAAGTACACGCCATTAACCCTGATTCCTGTATTTGTGATTTAAACTATGTATTAGATGCTTCCAGTAATAGCAGCTGTATTCCTCTTGAAGCTGGAGGATTTAGAGGTCCTGATGGAATTTTGTATCCATGCCCAAACCACTGTTCTAATTGTGAGTCCCTTACAGAATGTTCTGCTTGTGTAGAAAATGCAAGTTTGAAGAATAATTTATGCTATTGTGATCTCGGATATAATGGAATAAAAAATTGCACATTAGTTTCTTTTTCAGCAAAACTCTCAGTTTTATCAGATAATTCTCTATACCTCACTTTTTCAGATACCTTGGCTTTCGGACTTAATATAAATGATTTTACTATATCAGTTAAAAAGTTAGGAGAAATTTCATATAAAATTGAGCAGATAAATAGTACTTGCTATTATATTTCTTTAACAATTTCGGAAGAAATATCTAAAGGGACATTAGCCACTCTTGAGTTCTTAAATTTAACTGAATTAAGATCAGTTTCAAATGGTGTCTTAAATTCATCAGAAATATCAGTCTATTTGAATTCTTATGACCCTGCTCCATATTCCCCAGCCATTGCAGCAGTGAGTTCTCAAGCTACTGCAAGTGCTCAAGCTGCTATTTCTGGAGCTTTAGCTTTATCAGTTATAAATCCAAATCCAAGTTCTCTATGGAGTATGATGAACAGTTTACAGATTCTAAGCTACTTGACTTTATCAGGAATCCCTTTCTCAAGCAAGATGAGTACATTTTTGAATAACTTGAATTCTTTTAACTTATTCCCAAATGCTTTTAAATATTTCATAGATAAAAATGAAGGGAAAACTCCTTATTCCCAAGCAAAAGATTTTGGGTTTGACACTGATCTAATCTTATTAACTACAGGAAATGATTTTACACTGATTGTGGCTTCTCTATTAGTTTTTCCAATTGTATTTTTCTTTTCTCGATGCTCATTCAGATGATTAGGGAAGAAATTTACGAAAACTGTGAGGGCTTATCAATTTGCCTTTTATTTAAGATTTTGGATACAATGTTATCTAGAGCTTGGAGCAGCTGCAAGTGTAGGACTTATTACTTTTGGATTCAATAATATCACTCAAGCAACGAATTTTATTATTTGCTCAGCCATTTATGCTTTATTAGTTATTACCCCACCAGCATATTTTTGATTTTCTTATAAAAATAAAAATAGGATCCAATCACGAGAAAAGACGTTTACTGAACTATTTAGCTCGCTATTTTATGAATTTCGAACTGATCGTGGTCTACTTGCAACACAGTATTATTTTTTGTTTTTTGTAAGGAGATTTATTTATATCATAAATTTAGTCTTCTTAAGAGACTATCCTCAAACAGAAGTAACGATTAACATTGTTCTTTCAGCAATGACTATTATGCATTTGATTTTCTTCTGACCATTTGAAGATTCCATTTTGCAAATAAGTAATCTATTGACTGAAGCATCTATATTTTTAATAATGAGCGCGACTTCAGTTTATTTATTTAATATAAATCAGAAAATTGTTTCAGCTATTGAGGATGGGATTGTTGCAATTGTGATAGCAATTATGGGAATTCAGACAATAGCTTCAATAGCCATTTTTGCAAGAACAATATATGAAATAATCAAATATAAGCTAACAAAGGCAGGAATTGTAAAAAGAGGCATTCACCCATTGAAAAACGAAATAAAAAAAATTTAGCGATAAACCTTATCAATTTTAGTTTTTATTTAAATTTAATATTGCTTATTTTCTAAATAGTTAATTTAAATAGAAAATTGTTTCGGCTATTGAGAATATAGTTATAGCAATTTGATAGCAATTATAAGAATTCAGACAATAGCTTCAATAGCCATTTTGCAAGGAAACTGCATGAAATCATCAAATATAAGCTTGCAAAGACGGAAATTGTAAAAGAGGCATTACCTATTTAAAAACGAAATAAAAGAAATTAAGAAATAAACCTTCTCAATTTTAGATTTTATTTCGATTTAATATTTGCTATTTTCTAAATAATTAAATTATCTTTCGTAGAAGAAGGTTACTCTTAAATTTATTATTTCATTTCTAATTTTATCTTTAATAATTTGCAATAATCTCAAATAGTTATTTTTATTTAATTATCGAATATTTTTCAAACTAAGGAATTTTGGTAAAATATTTATTAGTTTAGGCAATAAAAACCTTTTTAATTTCTTCAATAGGAATTTAAATTTAAGAAATATTATATATTTGAAAATGAAAGCATATTAAGATGAATCAAAATTATTAACAAATTAAAGCAATCTACTTATTGGAATGATAATGTAATTAAAGAAATAACTTATCTTAGTTTTTTAGTCTAAAAATATCAACCCATTTTTATATAACATTCAGATTATCTTCTCCAGGCTTTCCAAAGCAGTTTAATATCTTATATTTATCTTAAAATATCATAAAAAATATTAATTATCCTAAACTTCAATTATATTAACTCAACTACTTCATTTTTATTATAATAATAAGCTTAATGAATGCAATTTTTTTTCTTATATCCCAAATTACGTTGAGCTTTGCAAGTTGTCCATATGACAGCTGAGGATCTGGGTGTAATAACCCAAAATTTATGGTTGATTCAAAAATATGTGCAGATGGATGCCCTACTCTTTATTCTTTCTACCAACAGTTTTTTGATAAAGGATTATTTAACTATTGCAGTAAGCCTATTGACGATGATGCAATTCTATTCACATTAATATTATCAAAGGTCCAAGATTTAACCTTATCTTATGTCTTAGACTCAGCTGATAATAGTAAGAAATTTGTAAATCCAGGAGGTATTTCTTATATTTCTGGGAGAGAAAATTCCCCACTTCCAACTTTAGATCGAGGCTATTATTTTGCTAAAGCGTCAAGTATGACTAGTAATCAGAGCTATACTCCTGGCCTATACTTTATTTTAAATTTGATAATAAAGCCTTTGGAAAGTGGAGAAATTTTAAATATACAAATAAATTCAACACAATATGTGAGGATATGAGTTGATACATTTGGATATTATAAAATTAATTTATTAGTTTTTAACTCCAATGGAGCTCAAATAGCAGTGTCTGGAGCATCATCTGCTAAGCACCCGTCATCTTGGCACTCAGTTTCAGTTTCTCTGTCTCAGTTATCTTGCGAGGTAGGCTCCATCAATTTTTATATAGATGGGGATGAGGCTGGAACAACAATATTAAGCAACTCTGAAATACATTTTCCAAATGGATCTTATACATGAACTTTTGGAAATGCAAGTGGAGGCAACTCCTTTAGAGGGTTTATTTATTGACTTCAAGCAAGAGCTGATAGCAATATAAACTATGGGATCATGACTAGCACTATTGACTGTGCAGATAATCAATATTGAGATGGATCTGTATGCCAAAATTGTGATATTGACTGTTCAAATTTTCCTTGGTGTGTTAGAGGCAACGACTGTATTTTTTGTCATTCCCCAGATTGTAGCTTATGCTTCGGTTATTCTTTATCAATGTGTTTAGAACATTATTTTAATTCTCAAATACCAAAAACTTCCCGGTTAGTCTGTTCAGCAGGATGCCAAACTTGTACAGGAGGCGAGTATCACGAATGTACGAGCTGCCAAGCTGGCTATTACTTTCTTGATATACAATGTTTATCGGAATGTCCAACAGGATACACTCCTAATTCTTCAACAAATAACTGCGATTTTGATGGGTCCTATTCATATAGTTTTATATTTTCCAAAATCATACTTCTAGACAGTATTTCAGGAGTAGATGTAGGGTCGTCGAATACCAACTCATATCCAAATTATGATCCCAATGATCCTTTTCCAGCTTATAATCGGGGCTACTATTTCAATCCTAATAGCTATTTAAAAACAAGCTATATGCATGCTCCTTCTAGTTCTATTGGTGCCTGAATAAGGCCTATTGCGGCTGGCTTTGTCCTCATCAAGTATATATCGACTACAACCCAGTGATATGTGCAAATTTTGCCTTCAGGACAGCCAAAACTTTACCTTTTTCTTTCAGATTCCTCAACAACTCTCTCAGTTACTGGAGCCTCAAGTATCTTGAATGATTGATTTTACGTTTCATTTGAATGTATTATTAATACTGATGGGACCACTACTGCAAATTCTTATATTGATACATCAAGCATAGTCACCTCCTCAACTACGACTCCTCTTTATCTATTAGACAGCTTGTCAGGAGATTTATATTTAGGACACTATAGCTCAGGATTTACTGGATTTGCATGAAAAATTAAACTTAATTGTAGTCCCTCTGCATGAACTGCTTTTTATACAACTACAGGATGCTTAGGAACTTGCACGAAGTGTGCAGGAGATTACCTTTGCCTAGATAATTGTTCAATTAATCAATATTATGACGGTTCTATATGCAAAAACTGTTTGGATACTTGTATAAAAGGATGCAAAAGTTCTAATACCTGCAGATTATGCAAGACGAAAGAGTGTGACACCTGCACAGCATTTTCTGGGGCAAATTCATGCTTAACTTGCATAACAAATGCGGTTTTTGATGGTGCTGGGGGCTGCACTTGTGATACTAATGCTTTCTGGGTTTCTTCATCACAATCTTGTGAAATATGTGATATATTCTGCTCAACTTGCTTGAAAACAGCTTATTTTGAATGCTCTATATGCTCAGGAAGCTACAATTTGATTGGGAATGTATGTTTTGATGGTTGCCCTTATGGATTTGGGACTTCTCCTTGCTCACCAGTGTCTACTCCTGTTATTGATCTTTCTTTCGATGGAAATTTCCAAGGATCATATGGAATTTTTACTACAGGGACAGATCCAACATGTTTTCAATTTTTTGATACTCCTGAGGCAATTGATCCGGTTCCTGCATATAAACGAGGTTTGTTTTTTGATGGAAATATGTATTTGGCACCATCAATAACTCCTCAGCTGTCTCACAGTTTTTCTTTTGGAGCTTGAATTTATGTATTAAATAATGGTGATTGGTTACAAAAATTACCTGACAGACTCAATTATTCTTCAACGGGGAGTTTTATTATAAGTATGGAAAGTTCTAATCAAGCATTATTATCTTCAACATTATCATTAGCCAGTCCAATCAATAGCTGAAAATACTTATCAGTGACGTCTATCTATTATCTTGGGGATTCTACTTTAACTGTCTATATGAATGGAGCTCCGATCTCATCCCTCCTCATTTCAAATAGGCTTTACAGAGATATCTCTACCAGCTCTTTAATAATCGGGAAGAGCTCCACATCTGGTTTTGTAGGATTCATCAGGACTTTTCAGATGTGAAATGTGCCAATAACTGATTTTTCAAGCTATATCGATGCAATTTGTGGATCAGGATCTGCTTGTTTATGGTCCTGTGATCTATCCCATTACTATGATGGCGCGAACTATGCATCTTGTAATTCATGTAATTTGGGATGTGTAAGGGCAAATAACTGCAATATTTGTAATGATTTATTATGCTCTATTTGTACAGGATTTGACTCAGGTAAATGCAGTCAATGTGTAGATAACGCGAGTGGAGCTCCAGGACTATGTGCTTGTAACACTGGATTTGGGGTGTCTTCTGATGGGCTTTCATGCGTCCCATGCTATACAGGATGCCAAACTTGCACTGGGGCTGGATACTATCAATGTACAAGCTGCCAAAATGGTTATTATTTTCTAAATATTCAATGTTTATCTGAATGTCCATGAGGGTACACACTAAATTCAGGAACACTTGAGTGTGACCTTTCATCTACAACTTATTCAATTTATTTTTCTAATAAGATACTGCTAGGCACCTTTTCTGGAATAATAATGGGATCTTCAAATGCAAACTCATATCCAATTTATGATGCCAGCGATCCTTATCCTTCTTATTTGAGAGGCTACTATTTCAATTCTAATAGCCATTTGCATACAAATTTTATGTTTGCTCCTTCATTTTCAATTTCTATCTGATTAAAACCTACATCAGCTGGCATTGTCATGCTTAAGTTCATTACAGCAACCCAATGACTCATACAAGTTTTGGCTTCAGGACAGCCAAATATTTCTCTACTTCTATCAGACTCATCGACGATTATTTCAGTCACAGGAAGCTCTAGCGTATTCAATGGCTGATTTTTTGTTTCGTTTGACTGTATAATTAATGTTGATGGAACAACAACAATAAAATCTTATATTGATGGAGCCAATCAGGTCTCCTCTACTACAGCTACTTCAAATTACTATAAAGACAGTCAATCAGGATTGTTTCAAGTTGGAGATTCTAGTTTAGGATTTACTGGGTTTCTATGAAATATTAAAATTTATAGCCAAAGAGGTCATGCTTTCGATGACTTGCAAACTTCTGGATGCTCAGGCAGCTGCAATAAGTGTCCAGCTGGTATAAGTTGTCAAGATAACTGCCCTTTATCTCAATACTATAATGGCTCTGGCTGCACAGATTGTATGGCAACTTGTAGTAAAGGATGCAGGAATTCTGATACTTGTAGACTCTGCAAGACCAAAGAATGTGAAACCTGCACAGAGTTTACTGGGACAAATTCATGCTTAACTTGTATTACAAATGCTATTGATGATGGGAATGGAGGCTGCACTTGTGATACTAATGCTTTTTGGGTAGCTACGTCTCAAACATGTGAAATCTGTGATGTTTTGTGCTCAGCTTGCATAAAAACTACTTATTTTGAATGCTCAATTTGCTTAGAAAGCTATCAATTAGTTGATTCAGTTTGCCTTAGTGGCTGCCCTTATGGATTTGGGCCTTCTTGTTCATTCGTGACAGCTCCTGTGATACATGAATCTTTCAATGCTGATTTCTATGGTTTATATGGGATTTTTACAACAGGATCAGCCTCATCATCTTTTCAGTTTTTTAATAATCCTGAGTCAATCGATCCGATTCCTGCGTATAAACGAGGTTTATATTTTGATGGGAATAAATACTTATTATCAAATACAAATATTTTGCTTTCACATAGTTTTTCTATTGGAGCTTGACTTTATGTAATTACTAATGGAGACTGACTGGAAAAGCAAAATCAGCAATTTTGTTTTTCCTCGAAAGGAGATATAAATGTCAAAATGGAAGACCCTACACAAGCAATGGCTACTCAAACTTTTTCCTCAGGAACGACACTCAATATTTGAAATTATTTATCAGTCACTTTTGAATATACTTCTGGTGTCACAAACATTAGGATATATTTAAACGGCGCTTTAATTGTAAGTTCACCTATTTCAAATTATGTATTCAGAGATCTCACGACTACAAGCTTAATGATAGGCAAGAGCAGCTCTTCTGGTTTTGTTGGGTTTATTAATACTTTTCAGCTATGAAATGCGCCTATCAGTGATTTTTCAAGCTTTATTAATGATATCATATGTGGCACAGGAAAAGGTCATTCTTGTTTATGGTCTTGTGACTTGTTTCATTATTATGATGAGAATTCTTGTACAGCCTGCAATTCCTGTAATACAGGATGCGTCAGAGCATCTACATGTAATATTTGTGATGATTTATTATGCTCTGTCTGCAGTGGCTTTGGATCAGGAAAATGCACTCAATGCGTTACTAATGCCAGTGGAGCCCCAAATTCATGTATCTGTAATACTGGCTATGGGACTTCTTCTGATGGATTTTCATGTGTGGCATGCTATACAGGCTGCTCTCAATGCACAGGCTTAACTTCTCAGGAATGTAAAGCATGCTTTTCGGGATATTATTTCTATGCAGTTACTGGCGAATGTTTAGCTGAGTGCCCATCAGGGTATTTTATAAGTCCAGGGGCAAATATTTGTACAAAATGTGATAATTCTTGCAAAACCTGCACATCTCCTAGTCATTTGGATTGTTTGGTATGCAATGATTACTATTATATGGTTTCTGGGAATTGTTTAAGTAACTGCCCTACAGGGTATTCTAAATCTGCAAGTGGATGCATATTAGTTCAAGAACAAATTTTTGACTTGGATTTAAATACTTTAAATGGAATAATTTATGATAAAGCAAGCTCAATACCTGTTGTTACTGGCTCAACTAGTCAATTTTATCCAGACTATGAAGATGACGATCCGATCCCTGCATATCTCAGAGGGTTTTGGTTTAATGGTGAGTCCTCAGTTTTAAGACTCCCTGAATATTCAAATTATACATCTCCTAAACTCGTACTGGCTCAAAATTTTACTATTTCTATATGACTAAACATTGAAACATCATTTTCGGCTCTGTTATCTAAATATAACACTTTCGATGCTTATTCAACACTTTACTCTATCTCTTTAATAAGTGGTAAACCAACAATTTTTCTTTTAATAAACTCATCCCAAATATTTTATACATGTCAAGCATCACTATATCATTATGAATGGAGTCACATTGCATTTACTTTAGAAAGTTCTCAAAATGGCTATAATAAGTTATCCTGCTATATAAATGGGTTTTCTGATTCATCAATCATGGCAGGATATGGAGCTTTTCTTGATTTTGGTTTTAATACTGCAATGACTATAGGAGCTCAAATAAGTTCATCAGCAATTTATAATTTTTATCAAGGTTTTATTTATACAATTCAGATATTTAATACAGTAAAATCAATATCAAGTCTATCGACAACATCTTGCACCAAGTCTTGCAGTGTTTGCCCAATAAGCCAAATCTGTATTCCCAACTGCAAAATAAATCAATATTGGAGTGGGCCAGGCGACAATAAATGTTATAATTGCAATATCAAATGCAAGAAAACCTGCAGAGACTGACGATCTACATGCTCACTTTGCAGTAATTTATTATGCGACACCTGCACTGATTATTCTGATTCTGGATGCTCAGCTTGCAAAGAGAATGCAATAAATCCTGATTCATGTATTTGTGACGTCAATTATGTTTTAGACACTTCTAACAACAGTACTTGCATTCCTCTTGAGGCTGGTGGTTTTAGAGGCACTGATGGCAAATTTTATTCATGCCCAGATTACTGCACTAATTGTGAATCTCTTACAGAATGCACTGCTTGTGTAGAAAATGCGATACTTATTAATAATCTATGCTATTGTAATTTAGGCTATAACGGAACAAATTTTTGTACTTTAGTTCCTTTTTCAGCAGAACTCTCAGTTTTATCAGATAATTCTCTCATTCTTACTTTTTCAGACAGTCTTGCTGAGGGTCTTACAGTAGAAGATTTTACAATAGCAATTGAAAATTTAGGTGAAATTTCATATAACATTGAACAGATAAACAGCACTTGTTATTATATTTCTTTAAAAATTTCAGAAGAAATACCTGAAGGCACATTAGTTAAGCTTGAGTTTTTAAACTTAGCTGAAGTGAGATCTGTTTCAAACGGAGTTTTAAATTCATCAGAAATATCGGAATCCTTAAATTCTTATGATCCTGCGCCATATTCGCCTGATATAACAGCAGCTACATCTCAAGCAAGTGCTGGGGCCCAAGCAGCTATTACTGGAGCAGCTGCTTTATCAGTTATAAATCCTAATCCAAGTTCTCTATGGAGTATGATGAATAGTTTACAGATTCTCAGCTACTTGACATTATCAAGAATCCCTTTATCCAGCAAAATGAGTGCTTTTTTGAATAGCTTGAACTCATTTAATTTAATTCCAAATGCTTTTAAATATATCATAGACAAAAATGAAGGAAAAACTCCTTATTCTCAAGCAAAAGATTTTGGGTTTGACACTGATTTAATCCTATTAAACGCAGGAAATGATTTTGCATTGATTTTGGCTTCTCTATTAGTTTTTCCAATTGTATTTTTCTTTTCTCGATGCTCATTCAGATGATTAGGGAAGAAATTTATGAAAACTGTGAAGGCCTATCATTTTGCCTTTTATTTAAGATTTTGGATACAGTGTTATCTAGAACTTGGAGCAGCTGCAAGTATTGGGCTTATGACTTTTGGATTTAATAATACCACTCAAATAGCAAATCTTATTATATGTTCAACTATTTATATTTTGCATGCTATTACTCCACCAGTATATTTTTTGTTTTCTTTTAAAAATAAATGAAAGATCCAATCAAGAGAGAAGACCTTTAATCAGCTATTTAGCTCGTTTTTTTATGAATTTCGAACTGATCGAGGATTACTAGCAACGCAATACTATTTTGTGTTTTTTATAAGGAGATTTATCTATATCATAAATTTGGTCTTTTTAAGAGATTATCCCCAAACAGAAGTAACGATTAATATTGTTCTTTCAGCAATGACTATTATTCATTTAATTCTTTTCTGGCCATTTAAAGATGCAATTTTACAAATAAGCAATCTTTTGACAGAAGTATCTATTTTTTTAATTATGTGTGCGACTTCAGTTTATTTATTTGATATCGATCAAGAAATCGTTTTGGCTATTGAGGATGGGATCATAGCAATTGTGATAACAATTATGGGAATTCAGTCATTGGCTTCAATAGGCATTTTTTCAAGGACACTATATAAAATAATCAAATACAAGCTAACAAAGGAAGGAATTGTAAAAAAAAATCAAATATATTCGAGCATAATTATATAGTTAAAAATAAATAAATTAATTTACAAAACATTGCTGATAATTTGAAGCTTTAATGAATTTAATTTTTTACAGACTGTATTATTTTACTTAGGAACTTATGTTTTAATATTGATAAAAATATTTAATTGTCAATTAAACTCAATTGCTAAGAGCTATTTTCAATTGTTTAGCCATAAATAAAAATTTCCATTATCAAAATTCTTAATTTCCTTTAATTTGAATTTAAGTTTCAAAACAACTATAAAATTTTTGAAATTAATAGTTAATTGCCTTTACCCTATTAATAACAAGAAATTCTTTTAGCTTAAAATATTTCATTACCTTAAAACAATTTTTCACCGACTCTAATAAAATGAACAAAGTTCTAATTTTTATCAGTCAAATTGTGCTAGCCTATTCTTCATGCCCAAACAATCTCGCATCAGCCTTTTCAAAATATTGATGCATCGGCTCTAAGCAATATTATGTTGATAGCAAGGTTTGTGCGGATTCATGCCCATCTCTTTTTACTTACATTCAAAAATATTGTCCCTTAGCTTGCACTGATTGATGTAACAAGCCCAGTACGACAGCCTCTGTTTTATTTACATTGGAATTTTCCAATATCAAAGACTTAACTGCAACTTACATCACGAGCACTAGCAACTCTGCCGATAATTGAAATAATCCAGGCTCTATTTCTTATAATTCAGTTACCCAAAATTCTCCACTTCCGACCTTTGACCGTGGGTTTTATTTTGCGACAACTTCAGGAATTACTAGTAATCAAAACTACACCCCAGGTATTTATTTTATCTTAAATTTATGAATTAAGCCACTGGCTAGTGGGGAAATTTTAAATGTTATTTTAAGCTCAACCCAATATCTCCGAATATGGGCGGATTCCTCTGGAGTCTATAAATTTACTGCACAAATTTATGATTCCAGTTGAAATACCAATATAGTCACTGGCTCTGGCTCTTCTTATTCATCATCTTGGCATTATGCTTCTTTTCTTCTCCAGCAAACTTCTTGTAACTCAGCAAGTATTATTTTTTATATCAGCGGTTCATCAGTTGGTTCAACAACTTTATCTTCTACAGAAGCTAGCTTCCCTAGTGGAACTTATACGTGGACGATTGGGAATACTAGTGGAGGAAACTCATTTAGAGGGTTTATTTATTGGCTACAAGCTAGAGCTGATACTGATACAAATTATGGAAGTAATAATGGATGCCAGATTGAGTGTATTAATAACCAGTTTTGAGATGAATCTGCCTGTCAGAACTGCGATGGAAGCTGCCCTACCTGGCCTTGATGCATTAGAAGCACAGACTGTAGGATTTGCAATACATCAGACTGCAGTGCTTGCAAAGGGTATACGCTTCCTCTGTGTACTGCGTGCTTTACAGGAATCACTCCAGGGTGTTGTGATATTTTAGGCACAACTTGTACTCAGACATGGTCGAATACAGCATGCAGTACTTCAATCCCTAATAATGCAGGGGTTTGTTTATATGGGTATCCAGTTGGGTGATGAAATTGTGGAGGAAATTCTTGTTTTGCTACAACAACTGGAGATTTTACAGGGACTTTTGCTGGAATTTATACTTCAGTATTTATCACAGGGACAAGTTCAAGTAGCTACAATTATTGGAATTCTCCTGAAGGGTCTGATCCATTGCCAGCAAAAAAGCGAGGCCTATATTTTAATTTAAATCAATATTTGACTGTGACTCAAAATTTATCTAATACTTGAAGTATAGGGATGTGGGTTTTTGCTATTTCAGGGACTATTATTAGTCATAGCACTAATAAGCTTACCATAAGCTCAAGCGGGACTATTAATTTTGACTTACAAAAATGGGATGGGACTTATGCAAGCTACTCGACGTCACAGACTATAAATTTGAATGCATGGAGCTATGTTTCTTATTCAGTAGGATTTGCTAGTAAGACGACAACATTGACTCCATTTCTAAATACAGTAGCTGGGACAGCAGTTACCGCTTTAGATTATGTATTTAGGCTAGCAAGCGGTGGAAATTTATATATAGGCAAAGGTTCTCCAAATTTCAATGGTTTTATTAGCTATTTTCAGCTCTGAGGAACCACTATTACAGACTTTTCTACCCCTTATAATCTCTTTGGCTTTTCAGGAGGTATAGTGGCAACTTTATGGTCTTGCGATTACTCTCATTATTATGATGGAAGTGCATGCCAGCCATGCATAGGAACATGCACAATGGGTTGTACTAGAGGAACTTCTTGTTATATCTGTGATGATTTCTTATGTAAACAATGTTCATCATTTTCATCAGGAGCCTGCACATTGTGTATTGATAATGCTTCTGGGACTCCATGCTCATGCAATTCTGGATTTTATCAGCCTATAAATCAAGCCCTTTGTTCGGCTTGCTACACTGGATGTGTTTCTTGCACGGGCTCAGCTTATTATTTGTGTACGTCCTGCAGCTCCAGCAATTTTCTCTATAGCAGCACTCAATGCCTTTTAAATTGCCCGACAGGATACACAGAAAACTCTAGCACAAAAAATTGTGATTTTTCGTCAACTATAGGACTGAGCATAATTTTTTATGATAAACTAGTGCTTGATTCAATTTCAGGGGTCCAAGTAGGGTCTTCTAATGCAAATGCATATCCTAGTTATGATTCGAATGATCCATATCCATTATACCTGAGAGGATACTATTTTAGTGGAAATAATTATTTGTCGACGAATACTGTGATTGGGCCTTATTTTACTATTTCGATATGGATATACCCATCTGGAGCTGGAACTATTGTCTCGAAAACAGTTTCTGGAAGTGAAATTTTTTGCTTAGAAATTTTAAGTGGATCTGGATACCCAAAGCTCTCCCTCACTTTAAGCGATTCTTCATCCTTTTCTGTAACTTTAGCGACTTCTGTGTTAAATAATTGAAACTTTATTGCATTTACAGGAAAAATCGACTCAAGCTATGTAACAACAATAAACTCATATTTTAATTCTCTCACCACAGATTTAGGCTCATCTTCAACCATCACTTATTTTCAGGATCGCAGCTCAGGCACTCTTTATATTGGGACAAAATCTACACTTAGCAGTGGCTTTGCTGGTTTTTTATATGATTTAAACATTTTTAATATAGGAAGTTTGCAGTACAGTGACTATACAACATCAAGTTGTACTTCTCCTTGTGCAAGCTGCCCTAGTGATCATAATTGTCCTAATTCTTGCCCATTATCACAATATTATGATGGTTCATCTTGTGTTAATTGTAAGGGATCTTGCACGAAAGGATGCAGATATACAGATACTTGTGGACTGTGTAAGACAAAACAGTGCTATGAATGCACTTCTTTTTCTGGGTCTTGTTCAAGCTGCGCAACAAATGCAGAATCAGATGGATCTGGAGGGTGTCAATGCAAGGCAAATGCTTTTTGGCTTTCTAGCACAGCCATTTGTGACTTTTGTGATGCGCTTTGTTCCGCATGCAAGCAAACCACTTATTTTGAGTGCACTACTTGTGTGGGAGGGAAACAAATAGTAGGCACTATTTGTTTAAATGATTGTCCTTATGGCTATGGAGCTTCTTGCTCTCCAGTTTCAACTTTAGTGCTTGATCAATTATTTGATACTAATTTTCAAGGCTCTTATGGGATTTTTACTACAGGAACAGATCCAAGTTTTTATCAATTTTTTAATACCCCTGAGACCATAGATCCTGTTCCTGCATATGCAAGAGGACTTTATTTTGATGGAAATATGTATTTATTATCTTCAGTTTCTGTCTACCTATCACACAGCTTTGCCATGGGAGCATGGATTTATGTGATCACTGATGGAAACTTTTTGCAAAAACAAACCAGATTAACCGTAGGATCAACAGGTACAGTAACAGCTATAATGGAAGATACTACACAAGCAACATCAACACAAACTTTATCCCCAAGCTCTTCATTCGCCGGCTGGGCGTATGTATCTTTTACTTTATACTATACTTCAAATTCTTCACCTATTCTTCTTTATATAAATGGAGTTTCTGCGGGGTCAATTACTATCTCTGGCAAAATATATAGAGATCAAGCATCAACGAATCTACAGCTAGGAAAAGGCAGCAGCTCTGGGTTTGTAGGGTTTATTTATTATTTTCAGCTGTGAAACACTCAGATTACAGGGTTCACCGCAATCATCAGCAGCTTTACATTTTGTGGATCGGGGTTAGGAGCTTCTTGCTTATGGACATGTGGCATCTCTACCTATAAAAACGGTGCTTCTTGCTTTGCTTGTAATTCCTGCAGTACAGGATGTATTAGACCTAATACTTGCAATATCTGTGACGATATATTATGCTCTATCTGTACAGGCTTCGGCTCAGGAAAATGCAATACGTGTGTGTCAAATGCATCAAAAAATCCAACTAATTGTGCTTGTGATCAAGGCTTTAGGACTTCAAATGATGGACTTTCATGTGTTGCGTGCCCAACAAACTGCCAAACCTGCACTGGAGATGGATACTATCAATGTACAAGTTGTTTAAGCGGATATTATTTTCTTAATATTCAGTGTTTACCAGAGTGTCCATCAGGATACACTCTAAATTCAGGTACAAGGAACTGTGATCTCACTTTTACAGTTTATTCATTAGAATTCTCTAATAGTATATTGCTAGATGCGATTTCTGGGATAACTGTTGGAGTCTCAAATACTAATTTATATCCGAATTATGACGCAAATGATCCTTATCCTTCTTATTTGAGAGGGTACTATTTTAATTCTAACAGCTATTTAAAAGCAAATTTTATGCTTGCACCTTTATTTTCAATTTCTATATGAATAAAAGCTACAGCATCTGGCCAGGTAATCTCTAAGTTTGTATCAGCAACTCAATGACTTATATATATTATGGCTTCAGGACAGCCAAATATTTCACTCCTTCTATCAGACTCATCAACCATAATTTCAGTAACAGGAGCCTCTAACGTGCTTAATAGCTGATTTTTCGTCTCATTTGACTGTATAATCAATGCTGATGGGACAACAACGGTAAAATCTTATATTGATGGTGCCAATCAAGTCTCATCTTCTACAACTACTCCACTTTACCTTTTAGACAGTACATCAGGAATTTTACAGATTGGGGATTCTAGCTTAGCATTTACTGGATTTCTGTGAATTGTTAAAATTTATACCCAAAGTGGCCATGCTTTAGACGATTATCAGACTGTTGGATGTTCAGGCAGCTGCACAAAGTGTCCAGCTAATTTAAGCTGCCCAGATAACTGTCCTTTATCTCAATATTATAATGGCTCTGGCTGCACAAATTGTATAGCAAGCTGCAGTAAAGGATGCAGAAATTCTGATACTTGTAGACTCTGCAAGACCAAAGAATGCGCCACCTGCACTGAGTTTTCTGGGACAAATTCTTGCTCGACTTGTATTACAAATGCTGTTGCTGATGGAGCTGGAGGTTGCACTTGTGATACTGATACTTTTTGGGTAGCTATGTCTCAAACATGTGAAATCTGTGATGTCTTATGTTCAACTTGCATAAAAACTACTTATTTTGAATGCTCTGTTTGTTCAGGAAGCTCTCAATTGGTTGGAAAGGTTTGCTTAAATGGCTGTCCTTTTGGATTTGGGGCTGCTTGTTCATCAGTATCAACTACTGTAATTAATCAATCTTTCAATGTAGATTTTCAAGGCTCATATGGGATTTTTACAACAGGAGCATCCTCAGCGTCTTTTCAATTTTTTAATAGTCCTGAATCAATTGATCCGATTCCTGCCTATAATCGTGGCTTATATTTTGATGGAAACATGTACTTATTATCATCAGTTAACATTTTACTTTCACATAGTTTTTCTATTGGTGCATGAGTTTACGTGATCACTGATGGAGACTGACTTGAAAAGAAAAGCCAGCAGCTTGTTTTATATTCTACAGGTACTATAAAAGCTTTAATGGAAGACCCTACACAAGCAACTACTATTCAAACCTTGTCTTCAGGGTCTACTCTAAATAATTGAAATTATTTATCAGTCACTTTTGAATACACTTTGAGTGCCACAAGCATAGATATTTATATCAATGGCGCTTCAATAGCAAACTCACCTATTTCAAATTATGTTTTTAGAGACCTTGCTACAACGAATTTAATGATTGGAAAAAGCAGCTCTTCAGGGTTTGTGGGGTTTATCAATGCTTTTCAGATCTGAAATACGCCAATTAATGATTTTTCAAGCTATATTAATGCTATTTGTGGTTCTGGATATGCTTGTCTATGGTCTTGTGATTTATCTCAATATTATGATGGGGCAGCTTATACAGCATGCAGTTCGTGTAGTAAAGGTTGTGTCAGGGCATCTATATGCAATATTTGTGATGATTTATTATGTTCTATTTGTTCTAATTTTGGCTCAGGAAAATGCACTCATTGTGTTTCTAATGCTAGTGGAACTCCTTGTGTATGCAATCCTGGATATACAACATCTGCAGATGGGCTTTCATGTGACCCATGCTCTAATGGCTGCTCTCAATGTACAGGCTTAACTTATATAAAATGCACAGCATGCTTTTCAGGGTATTATTTCTTCGCCCTAACTGGACAGTGCTTAACTGAATGCCCATCTGGCTATAATGCATATTCTGCAGGAAAAACTTGTGATTATTCATCAAATTTAGGGATTAGCCTAGACTTGACGGACCAAGTGCGTCTTGATACAGTTTCTGGTTTTGATGTAGGCTCTGTGAACACAAATTCCTATCCTGAATGGGATTTAGACTCAAACGATCCAATACCATCTTATAAAAGGGGCTATTATTTTTATCAAAGCAACTATTTATCTTCTACTGTCGTAATAGCACCATCCTTCACTATTTCTCTATGGATAAAGCCGCTTTCAGCTGGAATTCTATTAACTAAATATACTTCGAGTGATATCCTCAAAATTAGCATAGACTCCTCAGGATATCCTATACTTTCAGTAATTTTTTCTGATTCGTCATCTGCTACTTTAACAGCTACAACAAACATAATAAATAGCTGGAACTTTTTAAGCTTTACAGGGCAAGTCCAAGCAGATGGTAAAACTAAGCTAACTTTATATATCAACGCAGTTGCCTTTACTGATATCACTACTACATCACTAATTTACTTTAAAGATACTAACATAGGAACTCTATATATTGGAAATGATGAAACCTTTGGGACTTTAGGTTTATATGGATTTTTAGCAAGAGTAAATATTTATAACTCTTATAGCCATCAGTCTGATGATTATTCTACGTCTTGCACTGGCTGCTCTGCCTGCCCGTCTAATAATCAATGCTTAAGTAATTGTGCTGTAAATGAATATCCAGATAGCTGCACTGTTTGTTTGACAGGATGCAGTCAAGGATGTGTTAGTGATTTAACTTGTGGACTTTGCAGGGATAAAGAATGTTACTCATGCACTACTTTTTCAGGAGAATGCACCAGCTGTATTACAAATGCTTATAAGCCTGTAGATCATTGCACGTGCTTGGATAATGCATTATGAATTTCTAGTACTCAGTCCTGTGAGCTCTGCAATACTATGTGTGCTACTTGCTCTACTGTTGAATATACTGGTTGTCTTACTTGTGTCCCAGATTATTATCTAATTCAGTCTTTATGTATTTCATTTTGTCCAAGAGGATATGTTATAAATGGCAGCAATTGTGATATTGATCCAGTTTATACAGACACCCTAGTTTTTAATTTGATGCCTCATCAAATAAAAGACGTTGTTACCGATTTAGCTTCAAGTATTCCAGTTCTCACAGGCAAAGATAGTAAATTTTACCCTACTTATGATGCAACTGATCCAATAGCAGCTATTTATAGAGGCTATTACTTTTCTGGATCAGCGTATATGCAGTTACCTCCTTATACAGGCACAGTTTCACCATTGCTTGCATTGGCTCCTAAATTTATTATTTCTACTTGGATAAAACCAATAGATGGGACAGGGGTTATTTTTTGTAAACAAATTAATAGTGGAGCATTTACAAAATATGTGAGTCTTGAATTAGTAAGCAAATTCCCTTCACTTATTCTGACGCTTCAAGATTCTACTACAATCACTTATACAAGTACTCTTGCCTCGCTGGAGACAACTCTTTCCCAATGAAATTTTATTTCAGCCGTATCCGACATCAGCGCAACTCCTCAGCAAATAATTAAGCTTACTACAAATGCGAATATTGATACATCAAGCGATTTGTATGCAAGCTGACTAAATGATTTAGAAAGTTCTTCTCTTTTATTGATCGGAGCAAGCTACCTAGATTCTACTACTTTAACGTCATATTTTAATGGGTTTCTATGGGATCTGAAAATCTATAATTCAATTACAGCTAATTCTTTAACTTCAAGCTCTTGCAGTGGATGCTCATTATGCCCAGTTGATAATTCTAATACTTGCTTAGATAATTGTCTTATAGACAAATACTGGAATGGCAATATCTGCGATTCATGCTTGTCTGGATGCTCTATTGTTGGCTGCGTTAGAAAAGATAACACTTGCAACCTTTGCCAAGACATCAAATGTAAAATATGCAATGATTATACGAGTACCTGCATTACTTGTAAAACGAATGCAAGCTTAATAGGTACAAACTGTCAATGCAATTCTGGATATTACTGGAATTCTGGCACTGAGGATTGTGAAGCTTGTGATACTTCCTGCAAGACCTGTACATCTTCGAATTATTTAGACTGTTTGACATGTGCTGATGGCTATTATATGGCTTCAGGAATTTGTGGGTCCGGCTGTCCATCAGGTTATTCTTCAACTCCAAGTGGATGTGTGCTAGTTCAAGAAAAAATCTTTGACTTAGATTTAAATACTTTGAATGGAGTCATCTATGATAAAGCAAGCTCTATCCCTGTTATAACTGGATCAACAAAACAATTTTATCCTGATTATGAAGCTGATGACCCTATTCCAGCTTATTTAAGAGGATTTTGATTTAACGGACAATCATCAGTTTTAAGGCTTCCTGAGTATTCAAATTATACATCTCCAAGACTTGTAATTGCTCCTACCTTTACAATTTCTATATGGCTAAACATTGAGAATTCATACTCAGCTATATTATCAAAACACAATATTTCTAATGATTATTCAACGCTTTACTCCATATCTATAATGGATAGCAAGCCTATATTTTCGAGTACTTTGGGCGTCTCCCCAATTTTTCATATATGTGAAGCATCAATGAAAAATTACGAATGGAGTCATATAGTATTTACATTAGAGGCTGCTTCTAGTGGCTATAATACATTATCGTGCTATGTAAATGGTATATCTTATTCTCCTAGTTTGACTGGATATGGAGCTTTTAGTGATGCAGGACCTCATACTACAATGACTATTGGAGCTCAAGCAAGTTCATCAGCTATTTATAATTTCTATCAAGGCTTTATTTATACCATACAGATGTTTAACACTGTAAAATCAGTATCAAGTTTATCGACTACCACGTGTACTGAAACCTGTAGTGTTTGTCCAATAAGCCAAATATGTATTCCTAACTGTAAAATAAATCAATATTGGGGTGGCCCAGCTTATAATACATGCTATCAATGTAATACAAAATGCAAAAAGACCTGCAGGAATTGAAGATCTACATGTTCGCTTTGTAGTAATTTATTATGTGATATCTGCACTGACTATTCTACTTCTGGGTGCTCAGCTTGTAAAGAAAAGGCGATTAACCCTGATTTATGTATTTGTGATGTAAATTATGTTCTTGACACTTCTAACAATAACACATGCATTCCTCTTGAGGCTGGAGGATTTAGAGGACCTGATGGGATTTTATATTCGTGCCCAAGCTACTGCACTTATTGCGAATCTCTTACTAACTGTACTGCTTGCGTAGAAAATGCAAGCTTAAAGAATAATCTATGCTATTGCGATTTAGGCTACAATGGTACAAAAAATTGTACTTTAGTTCATTTTTCAGCGAAACTCTCTGTTTTATCTGATAATTCTCTTTACCTCACTTTTTCAGATAGCCTTGCAGATAGTCTTACTCTAAATGATTTTACCATAACAATTACAAAGCAAGGGAAAATTTCATGCAAGCTTGAACAGCTCAATAGCACCTGCTACTATATTTCTTTAATAATTTCAGAAGAAATATCTCAAGGTACATCAGCTACCCTTGAGTTTTTAAATTTAACTGAACTGATATCAGTTTCAAATGGTATCTTAAATTCATCAGAAATTTCAATATCCTTGAATTCTTATGACCCTACGCCCTATTCTCCAGCTATTGCAGCAGTTACTTCTCAAGCAACAGCTAGTGCCCAAGCTGCTATTTCTGGAGCTGTTGCTTTATCAGTGGTAAATCCAAACCCAAGTTCTCTATGAAGTATGATGAACAGTTTGCAAATTCTTAGCTACTTGACTTTATCAGGAATCCCTTTTTCTAGCAAAATGAGCACATTTTTGAACAATTTGAATTCTTTTAATTTATTTCCAAATATTTTTAAATATTTCATAGACAAAAATGAAGGGAATACTCCATATTCTCAGGCTCAAGATTTTGGATTTGACACCGACCTGATCCTAATAACTAGTGGAAATGACTTTACACTGATATTGGCTTCTTTATCAGTTTTTCCAGCTATTTTCTTCTTATCACGATGCTCATTCAGATGAATGGGGAAGAAATTTAAGAAAACTGTGAAAGCCTATCAATTTGCTTTTTATTTAAGATTTTGGATCCAATGCTATCTAGAACTGGGAGCAGCTGCAAGTGTTGGACTTGTAACGCTTGGCTTTCGCAATATCACTCAAATAACTAATTTTGTTATATGCTCAGCTGTTTATGTCCTATTAGTTGTTACCCCACCTGCATATTTTTGATTTTCTTATAAAAATAAAAATAGAATTCAATCAAGAGAAAAGACTTTTACCGAGCTATTTAGCTCATTTTTCTATGAATTTCGAACTGATAAAGGCTTACTTGCAACGCAATATTACTTTGTTTTCTTTATTAGGAGATTTATATATATCATAAATTTAGTCTTTTTAAGAGGCTACCCACAAACAGAAGTAACTATTAACGTCGTTCTTTCTATGATGACCATTTTGCATCTAATATTCTCTTGGCCATTTGAAGACTCAATTTTGCAATTGTGTAATTTATTGACTGAAATATCAATTTTTTTAATAATGACCTCGACCTCAGTTTATTTATTTAATTTAGATCAGGAAATTGTCTCAACTATTGAGAACGGGATAGTCGCAATTGTGATAGCCATTATGGGAATACAATCATTTGCTTCAGTAGCCATTTTTGCAAGGACTTTATTTGGGATTATCCATCATAAACTTACCAAAGCAGGGCTTGTGAAAAGAAGTATTCATCCGTATAAAACTCAAGTTTCGAAAGTCGAAAAATAAATATAAATTAATATTTTAATAAAATATTTTTCAATAAAATTTTTATTAATTTTCATAATGCTTGAGTGATATATTGCTAATTAAAGATACTAATGATTTTATGCAATAAATATTCATTCCTTCGACACTATTAACTTTTATATTTGCTATTGAGTTTAATAATTAAATGCCATTTTTTAATATTTTCTTGGCTTGCATCATCTATTATAATTTAAGCCTGCTTTGGATAGAATTAATAAGGAAATCACATTTCAATCTCCTTGGCTTGCTAATTATATACGAAAATCCTGCAATTCAGCTGTTTTCGGTCAAATATGTACTGGATTTCCTATAAATAGCAGACAAAGTTGTAAACTTTTCCCTTCCAAGTCTATCATGCTCAGTAAAAATATAAAAATAAAGACAATATTTTCTTAAATATTTAATATTTATTCTATTACTTAATTTCAAAATGGACAAATTTAATTTTATCGCCTAAGTCTTGTTGACTTTTTCAAACTATTCAAGAAATAGCATATGAGTATTTGAGTCTATCAGCTAATCCCAACGATTAAATATTTTGCATTAAATTACTTTTATTATACCAGCAGAATCCTTAAGGCAAGAACTATATATTTAAATACAAAAGAATTAGAATTTGAGTATAATGCTATTTTCATTTACTTAATATAAATAAAATTATATTTAAAATAAAAGCATATAATCTCTCAGAAATATGTTTTAATCCAGCATTTTTAGTTACGTTTATTTTTAAGTATAAAAAGCATTTATTTTGTTAGTAGATAGCATTAGATAACTTCAAACAATTTTAATTTATAAAAATTTTTAATAAAGTGTTAAAAGTTTATTTATTAACTAGACTCAATAATTAAAAATCGCTTATTTTTAACTCAAAATTATTATTATAATTGCGGTTTTTCTGAAACTAAATATTACTGATAAAATTTTAAAACTCTTAAAGCTGGACTTTTTAGCTTTAACAAAGATCTAAGAGAAGTATCATCTCCTAAATATTTTGTGTTATTTTAAGATGATTTTTGGCAATAATAGCAGCTGTAGATTATTATTTTCAGATAAGCAAAAGTTAACTGTTTATCAAGAAAGATTAATTTTAATTATAATTTTTTACTTCAATATTTAGAAACTAATCTTATATGATTTTCATTCTTATCATTATTCCTGAAAATCACAACTTTTTTACCAAATAAGTCTTCTATCTTAACTTTTTTGATTTAACTTATAAGCTTATCTACGTCATTTTAATAATTAATATGATTTTAATTTTGCTTTTTTTCACCAAGCTTTGGTTGACTTTTGGTTGCTGCCCATATAATAGCATTGACTGAGGAGCACTAGGCTGTTCATGCAAAAGTGGAACCAAATATTACACAGCTCAAAAATTATGCTTATCTAATTGCCCCACACTTTTTTCAGCTGATGATGATGGCTGAGGAGTCTCTTATTGGTGCAGTGTACCTAGCGGAAACAATGCAATTTATTTTACATTACCTTTTTCAACTGTTCAAGATTTAACAGGGACCTATATAGCAAGCTCAACTGGATCTGCTGACCAGTTCACAAATACAGGCTCAGTTTCTTATAATTCTGCTACCCACACTTCTCCACTCCCAACACTGGACCGTGGGTTTTATTTCGCCACTACTTCAGGGATAAAAGGTAGCTCAAGCTATACCCCAGCCTTGTATTTTACCCTAAATATGTGGATTATGCCTCTTTCTAGCGGAGAAATTTTGAACGTCATAGCAAGTTCGACACAATATTTGCGCATTTATGCAGATTCCTCGAGTGTATACAAATATGCGGGAAGAATATATGACTCTAGTAATAATGCAAAAAATGTGGCTGGGACTGCAACTTCGACTTATACATCATCATGGCATTCTGTCTCAGCAGTTCTTGAACAGTCGGATTGTGATACTATAAATGTTTCTTTTTATATTAACGGCTCAGGAGTTGGTACAACAGTGCTAAATGGCTCGGAAGGAAGATATACAGTCACTACTTATGTATGAAAAATCGGAAGTGTATCTGGCACTGATTCATTTAGAGGATTTATTTATTGGTTGCAAGCTAGAGCAGACACAACTAGAACCTATGAGACAATGACTAGTAAAATTAACTGTATTAATAACCAATATTGAAGTGGATCAGCCTGTGGAGACTGTGATTCTAGTTGCCCTACCTGGCCTTGATGTGTGAGAGGAACTGACTGCAGTATTTGCAATACAGTCGATTGCAGCGCATGTTCTGGCTATTCTTTATCAATGTGCTCAGCATGCTACACAGGCATTGTTCCAGGGTGCTGTGATACCTATGGAACCACTTGCACACAAACTTGGTCAAATACAGCATGCAGCAGTGGAAAAGTTCGTATTGGAGGGATTTGCTTATATGCATGTCCTTATGGGTTTGGGAATTGCGCAGCAGTTTCTTCTGCTGTTGTAACAGCTGATTTAACAGGTGCATTCGCTGGAAGCTATGGAACTGCTTTAATTACAGCCACAAGCTCCAGTAGTTATAATTATTGGTCTTCAGGTGAATCTTCTGATCCATTCCCAGCTAAAAATAGAGGCCTCTATTTTAATTCTAACCAGTATTTGGCCGGATCTATTAACCTATCCAATACTTGAAGCATGAGTATGTGGGTTTATGCTATAACAGGGACATTAATCAGCCACAGCTCTAATAAGCTTACTATTGATTCTAGTGGGTCAATTATTTTTTACTTAGAAAAATGAGACGCATCTTCAGGAAGTTGGTCTGCTACTCAAACTATAACTTCAAGCGTATGGAACTATGTTTCCTATACAGTCGGATTTGCAAACAAAATTACTACAGTTACTCCTTATCTTAATAATGTTGCTGGGACATACACTTCAATCACAAATTTTGTGTTTAGATTACCATCAGGAGGAACATTATACATAGGAAAAGGCTCAACAAATTTTAAAGGATTTATTGCTCATTTTATGCTATGGCAAGTCGCCATTAGTGACTTTTCAGCCTATTCTAGTATCAGCACATTAACTGGAGGAACGGTATCAACTTTATGGCCTTGCGATTACTCTCAATATTATGATGGAACTAACTGTCAATCTTGCGTAGGCACTTGCACAATAGGCTGTACCCGAGGAACATCCTGCTATATTTGTGACGATTTTTTATGCACCCAATGCTCATCGTTTTACTCAGGAACTTGCTCTTCATGTGTTACCAATGCGGCTGGATCTCCTTGTACTTGCAATTCTGGGTATTACCAGCCTACAAATCAAGCTTTATGCTCTCCTTGCTATAGTGGCTGTACTCATTGTACTGATTCTTCATATTATTCTTGCACTTCTTGCAGCTCCACCTATTTTTTATACAACTCAATGATATGCCTATTAAGCTGTCCTTCAGGATATACAGAAAATTCAAGTACAAAAAATTGTGATTTTTCATCAACAACTGGATTAAGCTTATCCCTTTATGATAAAATAATGCTTCATTCAATTTCAGGAGTCAAAATAGGAAATTCTATGTCAACTTATTACCCTAATTATGATTCTAATGATCCTTATCCAGCCTATCTAAGAGGATACTATTTCGCAGGTGCAACTTATATGTCCTCATATACTGTGCTTGGGCCATATTTTACAGTTTCTATTTGAATATACCCTACTGGAGCAGGAACAGTTCTGGCTAAAACAGTTTCTGGGAGTGAAATATTTTGCTTAGAAATTTTGAGTAGTTCAGGATACCCTAAACTTTCCCTTGTTTTAAAGGACTCTTCATCTTTTTCAGTTACCCTATCAGAAAATGCTATGAATGGCGGTTGAAATTATATTGCATTTGCAGGAAAAATTGATACGACCCATATAACTACAGTGAGTTCATATTTCAATTCTCTAACCAAAGAAACGGGATCATCATCAAATATTATTTATTTTCAGGATCGCAGTGCGAATTATCTTTATATTGGAACAAAAGCTACCACAACTAGTGGCTTTGTGGGATTTTTATATGATTTAAACATTTTCAATGTCGAAAACTTACAATACAGCGATTATACGACATTAAGTTGTATTTCTCCATGCTCTAGCTGTCCTATTGATCATAACTGCCCCGACACTGGTCCAATTGCTCAGTATTATGATGGGTCAACATATGCTAATTGCATGGGATCTTGCATAAAAGGATGCAGATATACGGATACTTGCGGATTGTGTAAGACAAAACAGTGCTATGAGTGCACATTTTTTTCTGGGTCTTGCTCAAGCTGCATTACAAATGCAGAAGCTGATGGATCCGGCGGATGCCAATGCAAGGCAAATACATTTTGGCATTCTAGTACAGCCAGTTGTGACTTTTGTGATGCACTTTGTTCTGCATGCAAACAAACTACTTATTTTGAGTGCACTACTTGTATTGGAGGGAAACAAATAGTAGGCACTATTTGTTTAAATGATTGCCCATACGGTTACGGGACCTCTTGCTCTTCGGTCTCAACCGCAGTGATTGATCAATTATTTGATACTGATTTTCAAGGATCTTATGGGATTTTTACTACAGGAACAGACCCAACTTCTTATCAGCCATTTATAAACCCTGAAACTATTGATCCTGTTCCTGTATATAAAAGAGGCCTTTATTTTGATGGAAGCATGTATTTATTATCTTCGGTTTCTGTATATCTTTCTCACAGCTTTTCTATGGGAGCTTGAATTTATGTGGCTACTAATGGAGATTTATTGCAAAAGCAAACAAGGTTAATAGTTGCATCAACAGGTGCTATAACAGCTATAATGGAAGATACTACACAAGCAACATCCACACAAACTTTATCCCCAAGCTCTTCATTTACTGACTGGACTTATGTATCTATTTCTATTTGTTACACCTCAAATGCTTCTGTTCTTTCTCTTTATATTAATGCAGCTGCTGCAGGTTCGGCCACTATCTCAGGGAAAATATTTAGAGACCAAGCATCAACCAATTTGCTACTCGGAAAAAGTAGTTCTACTGGATTTGTAGGGTTTATTTATTATTTTCAGCTGTGAAACACACAAATTACAGATTTTACAGCTGTGATTAGCAGTTTTACATTTTGTGGGTCTGGAGCTTCTTGTCTATGGGGATGTAGTATTTCTACTTATCTGGACAGCGGTTCTTGCTCAGCCTGTAACTCTTGTAGCAAAGGATGTGTCAGGGCTTCTACATGCAATATATGCGACGATTTATTATGTTCAGTTTGCAGTGGTTTTGGCTCAGGAAAATGTACCCAATGTGTTAATAATGCTAGTGGAGCTCCTGGCTCATGCGTATGTGACCCTGGCTATTGAACCTCAAATGATGGGTTTTCATGCCAACCATGCTATACCGGATGCTCTAAATGTACAGGTTTAACTTATCAAAAATGCACAGAATGCTTTTCAGGTTATTATTTATTTGCACCAACTGGTCAGTGCTTAAGTGAATGCCCATCTGGCTATAGTGCAAATTCTTCAGGCAAAACTTGCGATTGGTCATCATATTTAGGGATTGGTCTAGACTTGACTGACCAAGTTCGTCTTGATATAGTTTCTGGATTTAATGTAGGATCGGTTAATACCAATGCTTATCCTGATTGGAATTTAGATGCAAAGGATCCTATACCTTCTTATAAAAGAGGCTATTATTTTTATCAAAGCAATTATTTATCATCCACTGTCATGATAGCACCTTCATTTACTATTTCTCTATGGACAAAACCACTGGCAGCAGGAATTCTAATGACAAAATACACAACTAATGGCATTTTTAAAATTACTACAGACTCTTCAGGATACCCAGTACTTTCAATAACATTTTCTGATTCCTCATCTGCTATTTTAACTACCTCAACAAGTATTATAAATAGTTGAAACTTCTTAGCCTTCACAGGGCAAGTCCAAACTGATGGCAAAACTAAGCTAAATCTTTATATGAATACAGCAGCTTTTAGTGATATTACTACTACATCATTAATTCATTTTAAAGATACCAATGCAGGAACTCTTTATATAGGAAATGATCAAACCTTTGGGACTTCAGGATTATATGGGTTTTTAGCAAGATTATATATTTATAACACTCATACTTATCAATCTTATGACTACTCAGCTTCATGCGATACAAGCTGCTCGGCCTGTCCTTCTAATAATCAATGCTTAAGTGATTGCTCTGTAAATGAATATCCAGATAGCTGCACTGCTTGTTTGACAGGCTGCAGCCAAGGGTGTGTTAGTGATTTGACTTGCAGACTTTGTAGAGATAAAGAATGCTACTCGTGCACTACCTTTTCTGGAGAATGCACAAGCTGCATCACAAATGCATATAAGCCTTTAGGTCATTGCATTTGTAATACTAATGCTGTATGAGTCTCTGGCTCTCAGTCCTGTGAACTCTGTAATACAATTTGTGATACTTGCTCTACTGTTGAATACACTGGTTGCCTTACATGTGCAGCAGGTTACTATCTGATTCAATCTTTATGCATGACTTTTTGCCCTACTGGATATGTTATAAATGGTAATAACTGTGATACTGATCCTGCTTATACAGACTTTTTGGTGTTTAACTTGATGCCGCATCAAATAAAAGACATTGTGGTAGATTTAGCTTCAAATATCCCAGTTCTAACAGGAAAAGATAATAATTTTTATCCCACTTATGATATAACCGATCCTATAGCAGCTATTTATAGAGGCTATTACTTTTCTGGATCAGCTTATATGCAGTTACCCCCTTATACAAGCACAGCTTCTCCATTGCTTACTTTTTCACCAAAATTTACAATATCAGCCTGGATAAATCCAATATCTGGCACAGGAACTATATTTTCTAAGCATACCGGGAATGGAGGATTTGAAAAATTTGTGAGCCTTGAATTGGTAAACAAATATCCATCACTCACTCTTACATTACAGGATTCTACAACAATCACCTATACAAGTTCTCTTTCCTCAGTGGAGACCACACTTTTCCAGTGAAATTTTATTTCAGCTGTATCTGATATCAGTACAACTCCTCAGCAAATCATTAAATTTACAACAAATACATACACAGATATATCAAGTGACCAGCATTCAAGCTGATTAAATGATTTACAGAGCTCATTTCTAATAAATATAGGTGCAAGCAACCTTGATTCCACAACTTTAACATCGTTCTTTAATGGGTTTCTATGGGATCTAAAAATATATAATACAATTACAGTTAATGCCTTAACATCAAACTCTTGTACTGGATGCTCATTATGCCCAACAGACAATTCCAATACTTGCCTAGAGAGCTGTCTTATAGGTAAATATTGAAATGGTTATAGTTGCGATTCATGCCTTACTGGATGCTCAACAACTGGTTGTGTGAGAAGAGATAAAAATTGCAACCTTTGCCAAGACGTCATATGTGAAAAATGCGATGATTATACAAGTACTTGCATTACTTGTAGAACACATGCAAGCTTGATAGATTCAAGCTGCCAATGCAATGATGGATATTACTGAAATTCTAGCAATGAAGATTGTGAGCTATGCGATGTTTCTTGTAAAACATGCACATCTTCGAGCTATTTAGATTGCTTGACATGTGCTAGTGGCTACTATATGGCGTCCGGAATTTGTGGGACAAGCTGTCCTTTAGGGTATGAAAAAAAATCAGGAGATTGTATAAGGGTGCAAGAAAAAATGTTCGACTTAGATTTAAATACTTTGAACGGGATCATTTATGATAAGGCAAGCTCAATCCCAGTTATTACTGGATCAACAAAGCAATTCTATCCAGACTATGAAGTTGATGACCCTATTCCAGCTTATTTACGAGGATTTTGATTTAATGGGCAATCCTCAATTTTAAGACTGCCTGAGTATTCAAATTATACATCGCCAAGACTTGTGCTTGCTCCTATCTTTACAATTTCATTATGGCTAAACATTGAGAATTCTTACGGTGCTATATTGTCAAAGCAAAACATTTCAGATGGGTACTCAACACTTTATTCAATCTCATTAATGGGCAGCAAGCCCATATTTTCAAGTAACTTTGGCTTATTGACATTTTTTTATATATGTGATGCATCACTTAAATATTATGAATGGAGCCACGTAGAATTTACATTAGAAACCACACTGAGTGGCTATAATAAATTGTCTTGCTATGTGAATGGAATATCTTATCCGTCAAGCTTAAAAGGATATGGAGCTTTTATCGATGCAGGCCCTCATACTACAATGGCTATTGGAGCTCAAATAGGCGCATCGTCAGTATATAATTTTTATCAAGGCTTTATTTATACCATACAGATGTTTAATATTGCCAAATCAGTATCAAGCTTATCGACTACCTCTTGCACAGAAACCTGTAGTGTTTGTCCTATAAGTCAGGTATGCATCCCTAACTGTAAAATAAATCAATATTGGAGTGGTCCTGCATATAATACATGCTATCAATGTAATTTAAAATGCAAGAAAACCTGCAGAGACTGGAAACCTACTTGCTCACTTTGTAGTAATTTATTATGTGATGTCTGCACTGATTATTCTACTTCTGGGTGCTCAACTTGTAAAGCAAACGCGATTAATCCTGATTCATGTATATGTGATGTAAATTATGTCCTTGACAGTTCTAGCAATAGCACATGCATTCCTCTTGAGGCTGGAGGGTTTAGAGGTCCTGATGGTAAATTTTATTCATGCCCAAGCTACTGCACTTATTGTGAATCTCTTACCAATTGTACTGCTTGTGTAGAAAATGCAACCCTGAATAAAAATCTATGCTATTGCAATCTTGGTTACAATGGAATTAAAACCTGTTCTCTAGTCCCTTTTTCTGCATGATTAACCGTTTTATCAGATAATTCTCTTTACCTTACTTTTTCAGAAAGTCTTGCTGATTTTTTAACAAAAGATAAATTTACCATAACGATTGAAAACCAAGGAAAAGTTTCATATAAAATGGAGCAGGTAAATAATACCTGCTATTACCTTTCTTTAACATTTTCAGAAGAAGTTTCAAAAGGGGCATTAGCAATTCTTACATTTTTGGATTTAGCTGAAGTGAGATCAATCTCAAATGGTATCTTAAACTCATCTGATATTTCAGCAGCTCTCAATTCGTATGACCCTTCACCTTATTCGACTGCAGTGGCAGCAGTTGCATCCCAAGCAAAAGCAGGTGTGCAAGCTGCGATTTCAGGAGCCGTTGCCTTATCAGTTGTAAATCCAAGTCCGAGTTCTCTTTGAAGTATGATGAATACTTTACAAATTCTTAGTTACTTGACTTTATCAGGAATCCCTTTTACAAGCAAAATGAGTTCTTTTTTGAACAATTTGAACTCTTTTAACTTAATGCCAAATGTTTTTACATATATCATTGATAAAAACGAAGGAAACACTCCATATTCTCAAGCAAAAGATTTTGGATATGACTCTGACTTGATTTTGATAACTACAGGAAACGATTTTACACTGATATTGGGCTCTCTATCTGTATTTCCAATTATTTTCTTCTTTTCTCGATGCTCGTACAGATGGCTTGGTAAGAAATTTATGAAAACTGTTAAAGCTTATCAATTTTCTTTTTATTTAAGGTTTTGAATTCAATCCTACCTTGAGCTGGGAGCTGCCGCAAGTATTGGGCTGGTCACATTCGGATACAATAATATGACCCAAATCTCAAATGCTATTATCTGTATCATTATTTATATTTTATTAGTTGTTACCCCGCCAGCATATTTTTGGTTTTCTTATAAAAATAAAAACAGGATTCAGTCACGAGAAAAGACATTTACTGCCTTATTTAGCTCATTTTTCTATGAATTTCGTACTGATCGTGGACTACTAGCAACACAATATTACTTTGTATTCTTTATAAGAAGATTTATTTATATAATAAATTTGGTCTTTTTAAGAGAATACCCACAAACCGAAGTAACCATTAATATTGTGCTTTCTCTGATGACTCTCATGCATTTGATTTTTTTCTGGCCATTTGAAGATTCTGTTTTGCAAGTATGTAATTTATTGACAGAAACATCAATTTTATTAATAATGAGCTCGACATCAGTTTATTTATTCAACTTAAATCAGGAAATTATTTCGAATATTGAGAGTGTCATTGTGGCGATTACAATAACTGTTATGGGAATACAAGCATTTGCTTCAGTAGCCATTTTTGCTAGAACGTTATATGAAATTATCCGCCATAAGCTTACCAAAGCAGGAATTATGAGAAGAAATATTCGTATTTATAAACCCCATCTCAAAAAAGTAAAAAAGTAGACACATTATTAAAGTAAAAATTTCAAGTAAAAGACTCTAATTAATTTATAATAAATTTAGAGAGAAAATATAATTTTTCTTTGATAATAAAATAGTTATTAATCTATTAGGATAGATCTATAACTAATAATTGTAATCACACATAATTTTTTCAGTTTCATAATTATATCGCGCTTTTAGAAGTTTAACTGCATTTAAAAATACAATAAAAATAAAGTAATAGCAAATATTTAAAAAGCTTTTATTTTAATATTATAGCCTATTTCATATTCTTGCATTTCATTCCAATATTTCTCCTTAAGTTGAGAGCAATCATCTCTATGGGAAGATCTATTTATTTTAATTCAAAAAATGCTAGACAATTCGTATTTATTGATCCTTTCAATCATTTTATATTTATTTTGAATTTATTGTTACCCTCAATAATTTTTAATTTTGGTTTTATTTTAAAAAAAGAAAAATTATGATTTTTGGTTTAACTTATTTCTATAAATATTTGAGACTTCACGGATTTTTTTATTCTTACCTCTTGATCCATAATAGCTTGGATTAATTATGATATTGTTATTGAATCGATAAATAGGATTGGAAAACTCTAAAACAAATTTAAAATAAACAATCCCAATAGTTATTGATGATTATTTTCTTAAACAACTTTTAATAATAATCCCTTAGTTTTAGCTGAAATTTATTTTTTATTGTAAGTTATAATAATTCCTAAAACGAAAATTATTATGAAGTCCAATTTTTTGTTTTAAGCAAAACAGATAGAAATCTCTCTATCTCAATATATTATCATGATCATTCATTTATAGCGATTTCCTGCTATAAAAGAAGCATATGATTATTATTTGTAGATAACTCAAAATTAACTGATTATCTTAAAAAGTCAATCTGTTAATTAATATTAATATTCAATAGCTAAGCTCTTAGCTCGATTGATCGAATCTTAATTCATTTATTTTAAGTCTGTTCTGGGGTATATATTTGGCTTCTGCATTTAAATTTATCTCTGTCATTTTTATAAAAATATGCTTTTAAGTTTCCTTTTTATCACCAAAATTTGGTTGACTTTCACCTGCTGCCCATATAACAGCATAGATTGAGGGCTAGCAGGTTGCTCATGCAAAAGTGGAACCAAATACTATGCTGACAGTAAAATATGCTTGGCTGGGTGTCCTTCACTTTTTTCACCTGATCACGACGGCGTATCAGTACTTTTTTGGTGCGATACTCCTAGTGGGGATAGTGCAATTTTATTTACATTGCCCTTTTCAACAGTTCAAGATGTATCAGGCACTTATATAGCAAGCTCAACTGGGTCTGCTGACCAATTTATAAATCCCAGTTCAGTTTCTTATAATTCTGCCACCCGCACTTCTCCTCTCCCAACCCTCGATCGTGGCTTTTATTTTGCTACAACTTCAGGTATAATTGGAAGCCAAAGTTACACCCCAGCTTTGTATTTTACGCTAAATATGTGGATAATGCCTCTTAATAGTGGAGAAATATTAAACGTTATATCAGGTTCTACGCAATATTTGCGGGTTTATGCAGATTCCACCAGTGTATATAAGTATTCTGCAAATATTTATGATTCTAGTGGTAATGCTAAATTTATTGCTGGGACGGCAACGTCTACTTATGCGTCATCGTGGCATTCTGCATCAGTTGTTATTAACCAATCGGACTGCGATACTATAAATGTGTCTTTTTTTATTAATGGCTTAGCTGTTGGAACAACAGCAGTAAATGGTGCAGAAGGAAGATTTACAGTGATGACTTATTCATGAAAAATTGGTAATGTATCTGGAGGAAACTCATTTAGAGGATTTATTTATTGACTGCAAGCTAGATCAGATACTACTAGAGTTTATGGAACTGCTACTCCTACTATTAATTGCGTTTATAATCAATATTGAAGTGGCACAGCATGTGGAGACTGCGATTCTAGCTGCCCTACCTGACCTTGGTGCAGAAGAGGAACTGATTGTAGTACTTGCAATACAATTGACTGTAGTGCATGCTCTGGATATTCTTTATCACTGTGTTCAGCATGCTTTACAGGTATTACTCCAGGATGCTGTGATATTTATGGAACGACTTGTACGCAAACATGGTCAAATTCTGCATGCAGTAGTGATAAAGTTCTGGTTGGAGGGGTTTGCTTATATGCGTGCCCTTATGGGTTTGGGAGTTGCGCCGCTGTATCTTCTGCTGTTTTATCTGCTGATTTTACAGGGACATTTGCTGGAAGTTATGGAACGGCTTTAATCACAGGTACAAGCTCTAGTAGTTATAATTATTGGTCTTCTGCTGAATCTTCTGACCCATTTCCAGCTAAAAATAGAGGTCTTTATTTTAATTCTAACCAGTATTTGGCAGGGTCTATTAACTTATCTAATACTTGGAGCATTAGTATGTGGATTAATCCTATTTCTGGGACATTAGTCAGCCACAGCTCTAATAAGCTTAGTATTGATTCTAGTGGATCAATTATATTTTCCTTGGAAAAATGAGACGCTAGTTCAGGAAGTTGGTCTGCTACTCAAACTATAACTTCAAGCGTATGGAGTTATATTTCCTATACAGTTGGATTTTCAAACAAAATTACTACAGTTACTCCTTACCTTAATAATGCTGCTGGGACATATACTTCAATCACAAATTTTGTATTCAGATTGCCTTCTGGAGGAACTTTATACATAGGAAAAGGCACGACAAACTTCAAAGGATTTATTGCTCATTTTATGCTATGGCAAGTAGCGATTAGTGACTTTTCTGCCTATTCTAGTATAAGTACATTAACTGGAGGGACAGTATCAACTTTATGGCCTTGCGATTACTCTCAATATTCTGATGGAACTAATTGTCAATCCTGCATAGGCACATGCACAATGGGCTGTACCCGAGGAACATCCTGCTATATTTGTGACGATTTTTTATGCGCCCAATGCTCATCGTTTTACTCAGGAGCTTGCACTTCATGCGTTACCAATGCTGCTGGATCTCCTTGTACTTGCAATTCTGGGTATTACCAGCCTATAAATCAAGCTTTATGCTCTCCTTGTTATAGTGGCTGCACTCATTGTACTGATTCTTTTTATTATTCTTGCACTTCTTGCAGCTCCACCTATTTTTTATACAATTCCATGGTATGTCTTTTAAGCTGTCCTTCAGGATATACAGAAAATTCAAGTACAAAAAATTGTGATTTTTCCTCAACGACTGGACTAAGTTTATCACTTTACGATAAAATAATGCTTCATTCAATTTCAGGAGTCAAAATAGGAAATTCTATGTCAAATTATTATCCTACTTATGATTCTAATGATCCTTATCCAGCCTATCTAAGAGGATACTATTTCACAGGTACAACTTACATGTCCTCATATACAGTGCTTGGGCCATATTTTACAGTTTCTATTTGGGTATATCCTGTTGTAGCAGGAACAGTTCTAGCTAAAACAGTGTCTGGGAGTGAAATTTTTTGCTTGGAAATTTTGAGTGGATCTGGATACCCTAAACTCTCTGTTATTTTAAAAGACTCTTCAGCATTTTCAGTAACTTCATCAGAAAATGCTATGAACGGCAGTTGAAATTATATTGCTTTTACAGGAAAAATTGATGCAACCCATATAACTACAGTGAATTCATATTTCAATTCTCTTGTCAAGGAAACAGGATCATCATCAAATGTTATTTATTTTCAGGATCGCAGTGCAAACTATCTTTATATTGGAACAAAAGCTACTACAACTAGTGGCTTTGTTGGATTTTTATATGATTTAAACGTTTTTAATGTCGAAAACTTGCAATACAGTGATTATACGACATCAAGTTGCATTTCTTCATGCTCTAGCTGTCCACTTGATCACAACTGCCCCGACGCTGGTCCAATTACTCAATATTATGATGGGTCGACATATGCTATTTGCAAGGGATCTTGCACAAAAGGTTGCAGATATACGGATACTTGCGGATTGTGTAAGACAAAACAGTGCTATGAGTGCACATTTTTTTCTGGGTCTTGCTCAAGCTGTATTACAAATGCAGAAGCTGATGGATCCGGCGGATGCCAATGCAAGGCAAATACATTTTGGCATTCTAGTACAGCCAGTTGTGACTTTTGTGATGCACTTTGTTCTGCATGTAAGCAAACCACTTATTTTGAGTGCACTACTTGCATTGGAGGGAAACAAATAGTGGACATTATTTGTTTAAATGATTGCCCATATGGCTATGCAGCTTCTTGCTCTCCAGTCTCAACTGCAGTGATTGATCAATTATTTGACACTGATTTCCAAGGATCTTATGGAATTTTTACAACAGGAACAGACCCAACTTCTTATCAGCCATTTATAAGCCCTGAAACTATTGATCCTCTCCCTGCATATAAAAGAGGCCTTTATTTTGACGGAAACATGTATTTATTATCTTCAGCTTCTGTATATCTTTCGCACAGCTTTGCGATGGGAGCTTGAATTTATGTGGCTACTAATGGAGATTTATTGCAAAAGCAAACAAAGTTAATAGTAACTTCAACAGGCGCTATAACAGCTATAATGGAAGATACTACTCAAGCGACATTCACACAAACTTTATCCCCAAGTTCTTCATTTACTGGTTGAACTTATGTGTCTATTAGTATTTATTATACCTCAAATGCTTCTGTGCTTTCTCTTTATATTAATGCAGCTGCTGCAGGTTCAGTCACTATCTCAGGGAAAATATTTAGAGATCAAACATCAACTAATTTGCTATTAGGAAAAAGCAGTGCTTCTGGATTTGTAGGGTTTATTTATTATTTTCAGCTGTGAAACACACAAATTATAGATTTTACAGCTGTGATGAGCAGTTTTACTTTTTGTGGGTCTGGAGCTTCTTGTCTATGGGAATGCAGCATTTCTACTTATCTAGACAGCGGCTCTTGCTCAGCCTGTAATTCTTGCAGCAAAGGATGTGTCAGGGCTTCTACATGCAATATATGTGATGATTTATTATGTTCAGTTTGCAGTGGTTTTGGCTCAGGAAAATGTACCCAATGTGTTAATAATGCTAGTGGAGCTCCCGGCTCATGCGTGTGTGATCCTGGCTATTGAACTTCAAATGATGGCTTTTCATGTCAGCCATGCTATACTGGGTGCTCTCAATGCACAGGTTTAACTTATCAAAAATGCACAGCATGCTTTCCAGGGTACTATTTATTTACACCAACTGGCCAGTGCTTAGTTGAATGCCCAGCAGGGTATAATTCAAACCCTACAGGAAAAGCCTGTGATTGGTCATCAGATTTAGGGATTGGTCTAGACTTGACTGACCAAGTGCGTCTTAACACAGTTTCTGGTTTTAATGTAGGCTCAGTGAGTACAAATACTTATCCTGATTGGAATTTAGATGCAAAGGATCCCATACCTTCTTATAAGAGAGGCTACTACTTCTCTCAAAGCAATTATTTATCTTCAACAGTTATGATAGCACCTTCATTTACTATTTCTCTATGGATAAAACCACTATCTGCAGGAATTCTAATGACTAAATACACAACTAATGACATTTTAAAAATTACTGTAGATTCCTCAGGATATCCTTCACTTTCAATAGCTTTTTCTGATTCCTCACATGCTACTTTAACTACTTCAGCAAGTATTATAAACAGTTGAAACTTTTTAGCTTTCACAGGGCAGGTTCAAACTGATGGCTTAACTAAACTTATCCTCTACATCAACACAGTGGCTTCTCAGGATATGACTACTACACTTTTAATTTATTTTAAAGACACTGCTGCAGGAACTCTTTATATAGGAAATGACGAAACCTTTGGGACTTCAGGGCTATATGGTTTTTTAGCAAGATTATATATTTATAATACTTATACTTATCAATCTTATGACTACTCAGCTTCATGCAATACTGGTTGCTCTGTGTGCCCTTTAAATAATCAATGTTTAAGTGAATGCGATTTTGATAAATATCCCGATAGCTGTACTTCATGCTTGACAGGCTGTAATGAAGGGTGTGTCAGTGATTTGACTTGTAGACTTTGCAGAGATAAAGAATGCTACTCATGTACTACCTTTTCAGGAGAATGCACAAGCTGCATTACAAATGCTTACAAGCCTGTAGACCATTGCATGTGTAATACAAATGCTGTATGAGTCTCGAGCTCTCAGTCCTGTGAGCTCTGTAGTACAATTTGTGATACTTGCTCTACTGTCGAGTATACTGGCTGTCTTGCATGTACAGCAGGTTACTATTTGATTCAATCGTTATGCATGACCTTTTGTCCTACTGGATATGTTATAAATGGTGATATATGTGACACTGATCCTGCTTATACTGGCTTTTTTGTGTTTAACTTGATGCCGCATCAAATAAAAGACATTGTGATAGATTTAGCTTCAAGCACTCCAGTGATCACAGGAAAAGATAATAAATTTTACCCAACGTATGATAACACCGATCCTATTGCAGCTATTTATAGAGGCTATTATTTTTCTGGCTCAGCTTATATGCAGTTACCTCCTTATGCAAGCACAGCTTCGCCATTACTTACTTTTTCACCAAAATTTACTATATCAGCCTGGATAAATCCAGTTTCTGATACAGGTGTTGTTTTTTGTAAACAAACCAGTAATGGAGGATTTGAAAAATTTATAAGTCTTGAATTAGTAAATAAATATCCATCACTTACTCTTACATTGCTGGATTCTTCTACAATAACTTATACAAGTGCTCTTGCCTCGCTAGAAGTTACTCTTTCTCAATGGAATTTTGTTTCAGCTGTATCTGAAATCAGTGCAACTCCTCAGCAAATTATTAAATTTACTACAAATACGTATACAGATACCTCAAGCGACCGATGCTCAAGCTGATTAAATGATTTACAAAGCTCGTTTACTATAACTATAGGGGTAAGCTACCTTGATTCCACAACCTTAACGTCATTTTTTAATGGGTTTTTATGGGATCTTAAAATTTATAATACAATTACAACTAATTCATTAATATCAATCACTTGCAATGGCTGCTCATTATGTCCAATTGATAATTCCAATACTTGTTTAGAGAACTGTCTTATAGATAAATACTGAAATGGCTATAGCTGTGATTCATGCCTTGCTGGATGTTCAACTGTTGGCTGTGTAAGAAGAGATAAAAATTGCAACCTTTGTCAGGATATCATATGTGAAAGATGCGATGATTATACAAGTGTCTGCATAGCCTGTAGAACACATGCAAGTTTAGTAGGTTCAAGCTGTCAATGTGATCCAGGATATTATTGAAATTCAGGTAATGAAGATTGCGAGTTATGTGATATTTCTTGTAAAACCTGTACATCTCCAAATTATTTAGATTGCTTGACGTGCGCTGATGGCTACTATATGGCTTCAGGTATATGTGGGACAAGCTGTCCATTAGGATATGAAAAAAAATTAGGCGATTGCATAAGGGTTCAAGAAAAAATGTTTGACTTAGATTTAAACACTTTAAATGGAGTTATTTATGATAAGGCAAGCTCAATTCCAGTAGTTACAGGATCAACAAAGCAGTTTTATCCAGAATATGAAGCTGATGACCCGATTCCAGCTTATTTAAGAGGGTTTTGATTTAATGGGCAATCTTCAATTTTGAGACTGCCTGAGTATTCAAATTATACATCGCCAAGACTTGCTGTTGCACCTACCTTTACCATTTCTATATGGCTAAACATTGAAAACTCTTATTCTTCTATATTATCAAAGCAGAATATTTCTGATAGTTTTTCGACACTTTATTCAATTTTCTTAATGGATAGTAAACCTATTTTTTCAAGTTCCTTAGGTTTATTGACAATTTTTTATATATGCGATGCAGCACTTAAATATTATGAATGAAGCCACGTAGCATTTACATTAGAAACCACACCGAGTGGATATAATAAATTGTCTTGCTATGTGAATGGAATATCTTATTCGCCAAGCTTAACAGGATATGGAGCTTTTCTCGATTCTGGTCCTCATACTACAATAACTATCGGAGCTCAAGTAAGTTCTTCAGCTATTTATAATTTTTACCAAGGCTTTATTTATACCATACAGATGTTTAATATTGTCAAATCAATATCAAGCTTATCGACTACCTCTTGTACTGAAAATTGCAGTGCTTGTCCTATAAGCCAGATCTGCATCCCTAACTGCAAAATAAACCAATATTGAAGTGGTCCAGCTTATAATACATGCTATCAATGTAATACAAAATGCAAGAAAACCTGCAGAGACTGGAAACCTACTTGCTCGCTTTGTAGTAATTTATTATGTGATGTCTGCACTGACTATTCTGTTTCTGGATGCTCAACTTGTAAAAAAAATGCGATTAACCCAGATTCATGCATATGTGATCTAAATTATGTTCTTGACACTTCCACTAATAGTACATGCATCCCTACTGAAGCTGGAGGATTTAGAGGTCCAGATGGCAAATTTTATTCATGCCCAAATTACTGCACTTATTGTGAATCTCTTACTAGCTGCACTGCTTGTGTAGGAAATGCAACCTTAAATAATAATCTATGCTATTGCCATCTAGGCTATAATGGAACGAAAACTTGTTCTCTAGTCCCTTTTTCAGCATGACTCACCGTTTTATCTGATAATTCTCTTTACCTTACTTTTTCAGATAGTCTTGCTAATTTACTCTCTATAAATGATTTTACCATAGCAATTGAAAAGCAAGGAAAAGTATCCTATAAAATGGAACAGGTAAATAGCACGTGCTATTATCTTTCTTTATCAGTTACAGAGGAAATTTCTAAAGGCTCCTTGGCAGTTCTTAAGTTTCTAGATTTAGCAGAAGTGAGATCTGTATCAAATGGAGTGTTAAATTCATCAGAAATTTCTGCAGCTCTGAATTCATATGACCCTGCACCATATTCATCTGCAGTTGCATCAGTTGCGTCTCAAGCATCAGCTGGTGCACAAGCTGCGATTTCAGGGGCAGTTGCTTTGTCACTTGTAAACCCAAGTCCAAGTTCTCTTTGGAGTATGATAAATACTTTGCAGATTCTTAGCTATTTAACCTTATCAGGAATTCCTTTTTCAAGCAAAATGAGTTCATTTCTGAACAATTTGAACTCTTTTAGCATAATACCAAACTTTTTTTCATATATCATGGATAAAAATGAAGGGAATACTCCATATTCTCAAGCTAAGGACTTTGGATATGACTCTGATTTAATTCTTATTAATACAGGAAACGATTTTACTCTGTTATTGGCTTCTTTTTCAGCTTTTCCAATTATTTTTTTCTTTTCTCGATGCTCATATAGATGAATTGGTAAGAAATTTATGAAAACTGTGAGAGCTTATCAATTTTCTTTTTATTTAAGATTTTGGATCCAATCATACCTTGAGATAGGAGCTGCTGCAAGTATTGGGCTAGTTACATTTGGATTCAACAACATGACGCAAATCACCAATGTCATTATCTGTATAATCATTTACGTTCTATTAGTTGTGACACTACCAGCATATTTTTGGTTTTCTTATAAAAATAAAAATAGGATCCAATCTCGAGAAAAAACATTTACTGCCTTGTTTAGCTCCTTTTTTTATGAATTTCGAACTGACCGAGGTCTGCTAGCAACACAATATTATTTTGTATTTTTTGTGAGAAGATTTATCTATATAATAAACTTGGTCTTTTTAAGAGATTATCCACAAACAGAGGTAACTATAAATATCGTTCTTTCAGCAATGACTATTATGCATTTAATTTTCTTTTGGCCATTTGAAGACACTATTATGCAAATATGCAATTTATTGACTGAAATATCAATTTTTTTAATAATGAGTGCGACTACAGTTTATTTATTTAATTTAGATCAGGAAATTATTTCAGATTTTGAGAGTGCTATTGTAGCAATTGTGATTACAGTTATGGGAATTCAGTCATTTGCATCAATAGCTATTTTTGTTAGAACTCTATATGAAATCATTCATCATAAGCTTACTAAAGCGGGGATTGTGAAAAGAAACATTCGGGCGCTTAAGCCTCGTCTTAAGAAAGTTAAGAAATAATAAAATACTAAATTATAGATATAAAAGTAAAATTTATAAATTTTTCCCAAAGCCATATAGAATCTCGAATATCAATTTAACTACTAAATATTCAATCCTAAAACTTGTCAAAAAATGAGAAATTTAATGTGATTTAATAAAAACTTAAAAATATCAACACTTCATGATTCTTTCTTTATTTTACTTTTATTATTTTTTAATTTTATTATTTGCTCCTTTAATGTAAAATTTGAAGAAGCAAAATTAAAAACATAAAATAAGAAAATACTAGCATTTCTTCAACTAATTAGAATTTCTATTAACTATAGATCTTTAATAAGCAAATTAGATGAGGTCAATTAATTTTAATTAATCTGATAATAATCTTATTTCTCTTGTTTATGGAATGTCAAGAAATTATGAATGTAGGTTAAAATGGTGACACGTATCAATCAATCAACCTACACTCTTGGAATGACACATATTTTTTAGTCTATGACATACTGAAATGAACTCTATTTAAGAGTGTCATAATCAGCTGCAATTTAGCTCTATAAATATTGAAAGGTTTTTATTTCAAGTCACCATAATAATTATCAATTAAAATGATTGAGATCCTTATTTTTCTCGCCAAACTTGTGTTGATTCTTTCAAGCTGCCCTTATGATAGCACAGGATCAGCTTGCAATATGCCAAAATATATGGTTGATTCTTATGTATGTGCTGATATATGTCCAACTCTTTATACTCCTTACCAGCTAAATTGTCCTTCATGCAGTAATTATTGCACCAAACCTACTGGAGCAGCTGCAATTTTATTTATATTAAAATTAGCTAGTGTTCAAGATTTAACGCTGACTTATGTGGCAGATTCCTCAGATTCCACCAAAAAATTTGAGAACCCTGGAGGAATCCAATATAAATCTCTCACACATAATTCCCCACTTCCGACACTAGACCGTGGCTTTTATTTTGCTACCAGTTCAGGTATGATTGGGAATCAAAGCTATATTCCTGGCCCTTATTTTATTTTAAATTTGGTAATAAAGACTTTGGGAAGTGGAGAAATTTTAAATGTGAAGATAAGCTCAACTTCATACATTAGGATATGAGCTGATCCTAGCGGCGTCTATTATTTCTCTGTATTGATTTATAACTCAAATGGAACTCAACAATCAGTTTCTGGAGCCTCTGCTGTCAATTATTCTTCATCATGGCACACAGTCTCAATGTATTTATATCAATGAAATTGCAACACATGCTCCATAGTATTTTATTACAATGGTAACACACAAGGTGCAACTCATTTCTTAGCAAATGAAATTCGTTTTCCAAATGGAGTTTATACATGAACTTTTGGAAATACATCAGGAGGGAACTCATTTAGAGGGTTTATTTACTGACTATCGGTATGAGCTGAAACTAGTGCAGTTTATTTTCAAACTACTACTATTGATTGTGCTGATAATTATTATTGGGACGGATCCGCTTGCCATATATGCAGAACAGGCTGCCCAACTTGGCCTTGATGCGTTAGGGGGGGAGACTGTAGCTATTGTTATCTTACAGATTGCAGTGCTTGCGATGGGTACTCATTTTCAATGTGCACTGCATGCTATACAGGAATACCTCCAGGGTGTTGCGACCATTTAGGAGCAACTTGTACACAAACTTGGTCTAATACAGCCTGCACTAATGGGTATTTTTTAATTGGAGGAGTTTGTTTATATGGGTGTCCATACGGTTATGGAAATTGTGCCGCAGTTTCTTCAGCTGTAATAACAGCTGATTTTACAGGAACTTTTGCTGGAAACTATGGATCTGCATGAATTACAGGGACAAGTTCAGCAAGCTATAACTATTGAAACTCTCCTGAAACTTCAGATCCTTTTCCAGCAAAAAACAGAGGCCTTTATTTTAATTCTAACCAATTTTTAGCCGGATCCATAAATCTATCCCACACATGGAGCATGGGGTTGTGGGTTTACGCTATTTTCGGAACTATAATTAGTCACAGCAGCAATAGACTTTCTATAAACTCTAGCGGGACTATTAATTTTGATTTAGAAAAATGAGATGGGACATATGCAAGCTATTCTGCATCAAAGTCTATAACTTTAAATACATGAAGTTACATATCTTATTCTGTGGGGTTTGTTAATAAAGCTACTACATTAACGCCATATATTAATAATATTTCTGGATCATCAGCTACTGCTACAAATTATGTATTTAGATTAGCAGATGGGGGAACTTTATATATAGGCTCTCCGAATTTTAATGGGTTTATTAGTTATTTTCAGTTATGAGGAATCACTATTACAGATTTTTCAGTCCCTTATAGCCTATATGTAAGTGCAGGAACAACTTTATGACCATGCGATTATTCTAATTATTATGATGGTAGCGCATGCCAACCTTGCTCATCCTCAGGCTCATGTTCAATGGGCTGTACAAGAGGAACTTCTTGCTATATTTGTGACGATTTTTTATGCTCTAAATGTTCTTCATTCGGGTCAGGAGCATGCACAGCATGCATTTCTAATGCTTCTGGGACTCCATGCACTTGCAATACTGGATTTTATCAGCCTATAAACCAAGCACTGTGCTCTGCTTGCACAACTGGATGCAATTCCTGTACTGGATCTACTTATTACTTATGCACTTCCTGCAGCTCTAGCTATTTCTTTTACAATAGCATGTTATGCATATCCAACTGTCCTTCAGGATATACAGAAAATTCAGGAACAAGAAGTTGTATTTTTTCTTCAAATTCTGGATTAAGCTTATCTCTTTATGATAAAATAATACTTCATATGATTTCAGGAACCAAAATAGGAAATTCTATGGGAACTTATTACCCTACTTATGATGTTAATGATCCATATCCAGCCTATCTAAGAGGATACTATTTTACAGGCACAACTTATATGTCGTCGAGCACAGTGATAGGACCATACTTCACAGTTTCTATTTGGATTTACCCTATTGGAGCAGGAACAGTTGTGGCTAAGACAGTATCTGGGAATGAAATTTTTTGCTTAGAAATTTTGAGTGGCTCTGGATACCCCAAGCTTTCCCTTATTTTAAAAGATTCTTCATCTTTTTCTGTAACTCTATCAGAAAATTCATTAACTAGTAGCTGAAAATTCATTGCGTTCACAGGAAAAATAGACGCAAGTTACACTACTAAAATAAACTCATATTTTAATTCTTTGACCAAAGAAGTAGGCTCATCCTCAAACATTATTTATTTTCAGGATCGCAACGCAAACACTCTCTACATTGGCACAAAATCCACCATAAGCAGTGGTTTTATTGGTTTTTTATATGATTTAAATATATATAATATAGACAATTTACAATACAATGATTATACAACATCAGGCTGCATTTTACCATGCACAAGCTGTCCTAGTGATCACAATTGTCCTAATACTTGCCCAATTTCGCAATTTTATGATGGCTCAGCATGCACAAATTGTGGTTCTTGTCCTAAGGGATGCAGATATACAGATGCTTGCAGATTGTGCAAGACAAAACAGTGCCTAGAATGTTCTAATTTTGCTGGAGCTTGTTCAAGCTGTATTGCAAATGCAAAAGGTGATGGATCAGCAGGTTGCAGATGCAAGGCGAATACTTTTTGAGTTTCTAGTACTGCCACTTGTGACTTTTGTGATGCGCTTTGTTCTGCATGCAAGCAAACTACCTATTTTGAGTGCACTACTTGTATAGCGGGGAAACAAATAGTAGACAGTATATGCTTAAATGATTGTCCTTATGGTTACGGGACTTCTTGCTCTTTGGTTTCAACTGCAGTTATTGACCAATTATTTGATATTGATTTCCAAGGATCTTATGGGATTTTTACAACGGGAACAGACCCAACTTCTTTTCAGCCATTTATAAGCCCTGAAACTATTGATCCTGTTCCTGCATATAAAAGAGGCCTTTATTTTGACGGAAACATGTATTTATTATCTTCAGCTTCTGTATATCTTTCGCATAGCTTTGCGATGGGAACTTGAGTTTACGCGGTTACTAATGGAGATTTATTGCAAAAACAAACAAGGTTAACAGTAGCATCAACAGGCGCTATAACAGCTATAATGGAAGGCACCACACAAACGACATCTGCACAAACTTTATCCCCAAGTTCTTCATTTACTGGTTGAACTTATGTGTCTATTAGTATTTATTATACCTCAAATGCTTCTGTTCTTTCTCTTTATATTAATGCAGCTGCTGCAGGTTCAGTCACTATCTCAGGGAAAATATTTAGAGATCAAACATCAACTAATTTGCTATTAGGAAAAAGCAGTTCTTCTGGATTTGTAGGGTTTATTTATTCCTTTCAGCTGTGAAACATTCAGATTACTGGATTCCCAGCTATTATTAATGGCTTTGCATTTTGTGGATCTGGATCTGGGGCTTCTTGCCTATGGGAATGTTTAATTTCGACATATAAAAATTCTGCCTCTTGCTCAGCATGTAATTCCTGTAGTAAAGGATGCGTAAGGGCAAATACTTGCAATATCTGCGATGATCTACTATGCGCTATTTGTTCAGGTTTTGGTTCAGGAAAATGCATCCAATGCGTTAATAATGCTAATGGAACTCCATGCGTGTGCGACCCTGGCTACCGGACTTCAAATGATGGGTTTTCATGTCAGCCATGCTATACTGGGTGTTCTCAATGCACAGACTCAACTTATCAAAAATGTATAGCATGCTTTTCCGGGTATTTATTTTTTGCACCAACTGGGCAGTGCTTAACTGAATGCCCATCTGGCTATAGTCCAAATTCTGCTGGAAAAACTTGTGATTATTCTACATATATAGGAATTGGCCTAGACTTAACAGATCAAATCCGTCTTGATACAGTTTCTGGTTTTAATGTAGGAGCCTTAAATACGAATTCTTACCCTGATTGGAATTTAGACACAAAAGATCCAATCCCTTCCTATAAAAGAGGCTACTACTTTTTCAAAAGCAATTATTTATCATCTACGGTCATAATATCTCCCTCTTTCGCAATAACTATGTGAACTAAATCACTGACTGCTGGAATTTTAATGACAAAATATACTTCGAGTGACATTATCAAAATTTCTGTGGACTCCTCAGGATACCCCCTGCTTTCACTGAAATTTGTTGATTCATCGTCTGCTACTTTAACCGCCTCTACATACATTATTAATAATTGAAGTTTTTTAAGTTTTACAGGAGAAATCGAAACTAATGGCAAAACTAAGCTGACTCTCTATTTAAATACAGCAAGCGTTAATTCATTTACTACATCGTCTCTTATTTATTTTAAAGATACTAATGCAGGAATTCTATACATTGGAAATGATGAAACTTTTGGGACTTCAGGATTATATGGGTTTTTAGCAGGAGTAAATATATATAACTCTTATAACCATCAGGCCGATGATTATTCTACTTCTTGTGGTGCAGGATGCTCAACTTGTCCTGGAAATAATCAATGCTTAAGTATTTGTGCTGTAAATGAATATCCTGATAGCTGCGATACTTGTTTGCTAGGCTGCAATGAAGGATGTGTCAGTGATTTAACTTGTAGGCTTTGCAGAGATAAAGAATGCTACTCATGTACAACCTTCACAGGAGAATGCATAAGCTGCATAGCAAATGCTTATAAGCCTGTAGACCATTGCATGTGTAATACAAATGCTGTATGAGTCTCGAGCTCTCAGTCCTGTGAGCTCTGTAATACAATTTGTGATACTTGCTCTACTGTCGAATACACTGGCTGCCTTACATGCATTACAGGCTATTATCTAATTTAATCTTTATGCATGACTTTTTGTCCTACCGGATATGCTATAAATGGCAAAAACTGTACTGCTGACCCTGCTTACACTGATTTTTTGGTGTTCAATCTAATGCCACACCAAATAAAAGACATTGTGGTAGATTTAGCTTCAAGTATCCCAGTTCTAACAGGCAAAGATAATAAATTTTATCCTACTTATGATGCAACTGATCCAATTGCAGCCATTTATAGAGGCTATTATTTTACTGGATCATCTTATATTCGATTACCTCCTTATTCGGGTACTGCAACGCCATTACTTACATTTTCTCCAAGATTTGTGATATCAGCTTGAATAAGTCCTGTATTTAATTCAGGGATTATTTTTTGTAAGCAAGCCAGTAATGGAGGATTTAAAAATTATATCAATTTTGAATTGGTAAATCTATTTCCATCTCTTACTCTTACACTTCATGATTCTACCACAAAAACCTATAAAAGCACTCTTGCTTCATTGCAGGCTACATTTTCTCAATGAAACTTTATTTCAGCTGTATCTGATATCAGTGCAACTACTCAGCAAATTATTAAATTGAGAATAAATACATATACTGATATTTCAAGTGACTTACGTCCAAGCTGATTAAATGATTTACAAAGCTCATTCTTAATAACAATAGGAGCAAGTTACTTTGATTCTACAACTTTAACATCATTTTTTAATGGATTTTTATGGGATCTTAAAATTTATAATACAGCTTCAACCAATTCCTTAGTATCATACACTTGTAACGGATGCTCATTATGTCCGATTGATAATTCCAATATTTGCCTAGAAAATTGTCTTATAGACAAATACTGAAATAGCTATAACTGCGATGCATGCACGTCTGGTTGCTCAACTATAGGCTGTCTAAGAAAAGACAAAAATTGTAATCTTTGCCAAGATATCATATGCGAAATATGTAATGATTATACAAGTATATGCATTACTTGTAGAGCGCATGCAAGCTTAGTAGGCTTAAGCTGTAAATGTGATAATGGATATTATTGAAACTCTGACAATGAAGATTGCGAACTATGTGATATTTCTTGCAAAACCTGCACATCTTCGAGCTATTTAGATTGCTTGACGTGCGTTGATGGCTATTATATGGCTTCCGGAATTTGTTTAAAGAGCTGCCCATTAGGATATGAAAAACATCCAGGAGTATGCGTGAGAATTCAAGAAAAAATGTTTGACTTAGATTTAAACACTTTAAATGGAGTTGTTTATGATAAGGCAAGCTCAATTCCTGTCGTAACAGGATCAACAAAGCAGTTTTACCCAGAGTATGAAGCTGATGATCCAATTCCAGCTTATTTAAGAGGATTTTGATTTAATGGGCAATCTTCAGTTTTAAGACTGCCTGAGTATTCAAATTATGTATCTCCAGTACTTGTTATTGCCCCTACCTTTACAATTTCTATATGGCTAAATATCGAGAACTCTTATGCTACTATATTATCAAAGCATGATATTTCTAATGGTTACTCAACACTTTATTCAATTTTATTAATGGATAGCAAGCCTATTTTTTCATGCAATTTAGCATTATGGTCAGTATTTTATATAGTACCCAGGAGATGTATTCCATCTTTTATATCAAATTCTTGGAGAGTAAAATATTTAATTTTATATCAAAAAAAATAATGAGAGTTAAAACCAAAAATTTTCAGCTCATTATATATGTGATGCATCACTTAAAAATTATGAATGGAGCCATATAGTATTTACATTAGAAGCCGCTCCAAGTGGCTATAATAAATTGTCTTGCTATGTGAATACAGTATCTTATGCATCAAGTTTCACAGGATACGGAGCTTTTCTCGATATCGGTCCTCATACTACAATGATAATAGGAGCTCAAATAGACACATCGTCAGTTTATAATTTCTATCAAGGTTTTATTTATACTATACAAATGTTTAATACTGTAGTATCATTATCAAGCCTATCGACAACCTCTTGCACTGAATCTTGTAGAGTTTGCCCTATAAGTAAAACCTGTATCCCTAACTGCAGAATAAATGAATTTTGAAGTGGGCCTGGCTACAATGTCTGCCATAATTGTAATATCAAATGCAAGAAAACCTGCAGAGACTGGAGATCTTCTTGCTCGCTCTGCAGTCATTTACTATGTGATGTCTGCAATGATTATTCTCCTTCTGGATGCTTAAATTGCAAAGAAAATGCGAATAGCCCAGATTCTTGTATATGCGATGAAAATTATGTACCAGATCCCTCTACTAACAATACTTGTATTACAATTCCGTCTGGTGGATACAAGGGGTTTGATGGCTATTTTTATACATGCCCAAATTTATGTGTAGCCTGTCTATCTTCTACGAAATGCACAGCTTGTGTAAATCATGCAAATTTAGCAAATGACCTCTGCTCTTGTAACTTAGGATACGATGGAATAAAAAATTGCTCATTAGTCTCTTTTTCAGCAAGACTTACTGTTATGTTTGATAATTCCCTTTATCTAAGTTTTTCAGATAGCCTAGTAAACAGTTTAGCAGTATCAGATTTTACGATAAGCATTGAAAAACAAGGAAAGGTTTCCTTCAAAATTGAGTCAGTAAATAGTACTTGTTATTATATTTCTTTAAGAATTAAAAAAGAAATTTCTAAGGGCACTTTGGTTAATCTTCAGTTTTTGGATTTGAAAAATGTGAGATCAGTTTCAAATGGAATCTTGGCTTCATCAGAAGTTTCAGCATTTTTGAATTCTTATAATCCTAACCCATCCTCACCTACATTAGAAGCAATCACGTCACAAACCACAGCTGGAGTCCAAACTGCTGTTGCTATAGCTGCTGCTTTATCATTTTTAAACCCAAATCCAAGTTCTTTCTGAAGTATAATAAACTGTCTAGAATATTTGAGCTATTTAACTATATCAGGAATTCCTTTATCTACCAACATGAGGGCATTTTTGAATGCTTTAAATAATTTTAACTTATTTCCAAACATTTTTCCATATTTCATAGACAAAAACGAAGGAAATACTCCTTATTCTGAAGCTCAGGAATTTGGATATGACTCTGACCTGATACTAATAACCACAGGAAATAATTTCACGCTCATATTGGTTTCTATCTCAGTTTTACCAATAATCCTCTACTTTTCTCGTTGCTCACATAGGTGAATTGGTAAAAAATTTATGAAAACTGTAAAAGATTATCATTTTTCCTTTTATTTAAGATGATGGATCCAATGCTATCTTGAATTAGGAGCAGCTGCTAGTATAGGGCTCCTTACTTTTGAATTTAAAAATGCGGTGCAGCTTAGCAACGCTATTATTTGTGCAATTCTTTATGTATTTTTAGTAGCTACCCCACCTGTATATTTTTTATTTTCTTATAAAAATAAAAATAGAATTCAATCACGAGAAAAATCTTTTGCATCCTTATTTGGTTCCTTTTTTTATGAATTCCGAAGTGACAAAGGATTCCTTTCCACACAATATTATTTTGTTTTTTTTATTAGAAGACTTATATATATAATAAATTTGGTATATTTAAGAGAATATCCACAAAGCGAAGTGACCATCAATATAGTTCTTTCCTTAATGGCTGTTATGTATTTATGATTTTTCTGGCCTTTCGGAGACCAAATTTTGCAAGTATGCAATTTATTGACTGAAATACTAATTTGCTTAGTGATGGGTGCGACATCAGCCTATTTATTTAATTTAGAGCAGAATATTGTTTCTGCTGTGGAATATACAATTGTTGCAATTATTATAGCAGCTATTGGAGTTCAGTCATTCTCTTCAGTCGCTATTTTTGTAAGAACTCTATATGAAGTAATTCGTAACAAACTTGAAAAAGCAGGAGTTGTGAAACAAAGGTTTTTCAAATCTAAACAACCAATCAAAAAGTTGTAAATATAAAATATATTGATTAATCGGAAATATAATTTGTAAATTCATTAATATATATAGATATATATATAATGTTATAAATACAATTTAAAGGGGGTGATTCAATAATTTGATTCATCATTGCGCTATAAGATTAGACCAAAAAATTTCATGTAGAGGATATGATAAGAACAATTATTACATAAAAGTTTGAGAAGAAAAGAAATGATAACTTTAATAAAACTTCATTTTATTATAATTTAATAACGTCATCTCCTTACTAAAGAAATATAAAACTTTATAAAAAGGGTTTAAAAATCAAATAATAAGATATTTAATATAAGCAATAATACAACACCTAAATATTTAATGAAAATAGTTAACTATTATATGTATGCTATCATTATTTAAATTAATTATTATCATAAATAAATTCTTATATTAATTATCTCAAATAGACACAAATGCTATAGGGTACAATTTTTCTAATAAGCTAAATTCAAGCAATTGCAAATAGAAATATGCCAAAATTAATTTCTGGATATCTATATAACAGAGAGACTTTAAAACAGCGCACATTTTATGAAAAGATTGGCTATATATTGCATTTAACTAACTAAGCTGCCTTTCATAGCCTGCTAAATTCTCCATTCGATTAATATCAATTTAGAATCGCAAAACCTGCAGTATATATTAATTTTTCAAAATGAGCTATTTTTTCCTCATGAACAAAGAGGCAAGTAAAATATGCTATATCAATATAAAATATTAATTAAAACAATCAATCAAATTTTAAATTATAAACAAAACAAGCTAAAATTATACAGAACCTATTAATTGTTTCCAAACCGCATATTTAATAGATCAAATGCAATTCCATCGTCCAAGGATTGTATATCAGTTTCCCAAAGAGAACAATTATATATCATACAGTCTTCAATAAATACTTTTGCATATTCTTTCACATCTTCTAGGCCATTTTCTAAATCATCAATTTTGGCTTGGCATAATTTTAATTTTCTCTTCATCACATTTCCAGTGTTCTCCCTATCAATTTTTTCTGAGCTTGCTTTTATCTCTTTTAAGAATAATACATTTTCAGCTATCAGAGGGATAAACTTGACCACTTGGCTATCCCTACCTATTTTATTAACATCAAGAATAAATGCTCATTGAATAGTTTGAAAGCTGAATATTCGAGACACTACTAAGCACTCTAATAGCTTTAGGGCTGCTAAAATATTGATGGGACTTGAACGTTTGAAGATAGAAAATAAAGCAATATAAAGTCTAGGATAAATTTTTATCCAGAACTGCATTAAATTATCATTTGAAAATCTAGAAAAGACAACCCTAATAAGTAAAAAGCTAACTTCATAGTGTTTTTCGTCTTCTATCGCAGTTGTTAAATATCTAATGATTGAATCCATAGCAAGAACGTAGTCATCTTTAGCTCCGCTATAAATTAAAAAAGCAATATTTTTTATTACAAAGCCAATTTTTCTTGCAGGATTTGCGAATAAACTCCAAGTATCGCTCGCTATCTTAAACGTTATATTTTCTAGGGTTTTTTCATGACTTGGGTATACAAGTAAAGATGTTAAGTTTATAATTTTTGATCACGTATCTAAACTACTTGGAAAGCGGTGACAGATTTCAAAAAATCTAGGATTGATAATTAAATTGATCACTTCTTTTCCAATGATTTTTCCGAGATTTGCGCCTTCTTTATTCAAAAATGTTAAAATTAACTCCGAAGCTAAGTCAACTGACAGAGTTGCTTCAGGCATCAGAGCAATCATTCGTAAGCATACATTGCTTAAACAATCAGCCCTTATTTTTGCAGATAGCTCATCAGGATAGGCAAGGCAGACTGTTTCATAGCCTTTGTCCATTAATGTTTTCATAAAAATTTTAAATAATTTCTTCTCTTGGTCTTCTTCAAAACCTGGGTATGGCATATGATACGCATCTCTTGTTCAGGCATTGCAAATAGTCAAAGCTTGGCTAAACACCTTTTGCACAATGCAATGAAGCTCTTTTACAAGACGAGGGTTTGTATATAAATTCATAGTATGTACTCTTGATTTTATTATATGCAAAATGTTGACAATGAAGATGCCCATTTCTTCTCATGGAGAAAAACTTAGTAATTTTAATACTTTTAGACATTTTATTCAGAAATTTTGTTGAGTCTTAATTGAGATCTTCAGAGAGTCAAAATTCAGAAATAGAGAATTCAAGAAATGAGCTACGCACAGTTCACGACCATCTGTGCTTGCTGAATCTGGAATCAGCAAGTATTCTTTTTGAAAATAAGCAAAAATATTATCAAAAACCAAATCTATGTCCATTCTAAATGACTGGATAAGGCGGATGATATAAGAAAAATGCTTAGATTCTTGTGCATTCAAACAAAATTTAATTCAAATTGCAATGAGACCTTTCGTTAATTCAAATGGATACTTTTCCATTATTGGGTCAAAAATTTTCGTTATTTGAGTATGATATTTTAATTCGTGATTATTCTTTGAGTTTTCATAAAGTTTTATGCACAGCTTTAAATAACTTTCTAAATCTTTAAAAACCATTGTAACTAAAGCCGGAATTTTTTCATGAACATTGAGATTTTTCATATTAAGAGAGCTATGAAGCACTTTCTTTATAAGCAAAATCACATTTTCGTCTCTATATTTTCCCGCAAGTTGGCAAGATAGCCTAACTAAATTAGCTATTGTTTGATATAGATTGGAGCCATCTAAATAGACAACTGACAATCCTGGAATTTTTTTAATGAAATTAAGCCAGTAAGTCCTCAAAGTTTTATCACTTGTAAGAGGACCTCTCCAAAGGCAGGCCCATAAAAGTTCACTATTCAAAATAGTCCGATATTCATAAGGGTTTGGGGCTGTTTTGGTCAATTTTAAGAATTTTTTCATCAATATTAGCATGCAGATTTGGACTGAACTAGCGTCAGCTCCTAAGGCCTTCACCAATACATTTGCACAGCAAGTCAGTCCACGAAAAGCAAGCTCAGGATTCATATAGTCTGAAATCTCTTCAAGGGCATTGCAGATAGCTCAGTTAAGCTCCTCAACTTCCAAATTCATATTTTCTAAAAATTCAAAACATCTTAATACAATGAGATCTCCATAAGTTATTCCTTGAAACAAAGGGGAACTCTCTAAAGATAAGGCTTTTTCGCTGAGATCTTGCGAATTAATTTCACTTCATATATTTTTCCCACCAATTTTTGAAATGCCATGAAGTGTTTTAAAAGATTTGATGAATTTATCAATATTTTCAGACTCACACTTATCAAGAGAGTCGCAGCTTAAATATTGGCTTGACGCGTGACTAAAAATTATAGCTAATATAGGGTCCATTGTAAATGGAACTACTTTATCTGATGAAAAAAATCATTCTTTTGCTAAGTGTCTTATTAGGGGGCTTTCATTATTTAGGCATTCATTTATGAAGAAGACAACTTCTCCGCTTCCCAATGCATTTGAAAGAGCTTCCATATGATTTTCCGAAGAAACTTTTCAAAACTCAATGAATATTCTAAGACCTTTTGCTGTATTGGGCTTTTGGAGAAGAGAAATAAGAGCCTCTAGCCATTCTTTCGTACCAATTTTGCTGTATTCAATTAGTAAATTGCAGGCTGTTTCTTTATGCTTTGTTTCAATAAGGGTCCATAGTTGTATTAATTTAGGAATTGAAGGAATTTCACCTTTTAAATCGATCAATGTATTATAGACTAAAAGTAAAATTTCAATTGATTTTGTCTCAAAGTTATACAATTCTGGAAGATGCTCATGAAAATCTGCTCCAAGCCCATAAAATCTGATTAAAATTGATTTAATTTTTTCAATCATTTGCAAATTGTATTTTTGACCAGTTAGCATACTGCTAAATAAGTAAAATGATAAATTTGCGTTTGATTTATTAGAAAATTCAATATTATTTGACAAAATTTCAATATCATCAATTAAAATTTCTATAAATTGTGGAGACTCAATACAAATTGCCAATAATTTTTCAATTATGACATTTATGATTTCAGAATTATGCTCTATATAACTCATAGAAAATCTTAGAATCCTTAGAACTTTTTTTGAATGCATCTTTATATTATTTTCAAATAATAAAAAAAATGATTCCCAAAATACCATATGATTCAGGTTCCTGGTGATATTTAATGCCTTTCCGTGTATTCCTGCTTTTAATCTATAGAAATAAGTGATAATATCTAAAGATATCCTATCCAAAACTGGTATTTTGATGGGCTTTGTGCTATAAATATATTCCAATAAATCAACTGTGCAATTTTTAGTACTAATTGAATTTTCATTTTTCTTAATCATTTCTAAATTCTCTTTAAAAATTTCTCTGATGCAAGCAGCCAAAAAATCTGCTTTCTCAACATCAATTTCTCCTTCAAAATCATTTGAGCACAACCATTCACTTATTCTTACAGTAAAATCACCATTCATTTTCGTTTGTCTCAGCACAGATTTTACTAAAATTTTAAGTTCTGGATATATAAAATTATCACTTTCAAGCGGATAAATTCTGCGAATTAAATTTAAGACACTTCGTTTTACTTCTTTATCTTTATCTTCCATTGCCTCAGCCAAGGCTTTGATCATTAACTCCCTTTCGCAGGATTCCATGTCGAATCTGGAATGCAGGAATTGTAGGGCGGCTGACCGAGATTTCGATGATTTTAATACAATAAGTCAGATGGATCCATATAAATCTTGTTTCATTTTAACAGCTAGGATGTCCAAAGTCTGGCTGACCCTTTGAAAAACTTTTGGTAATTTAACAGAGCCTGATAGCAAGCAACTGATTAGGTCAAAAAAGATATGCTTCAAATTGCTTATTTCTGGTAAAAATATGCTTTCTATTATTTGCAAAAATTTGTTTTTGCAGCTTGCTGATGCGAATTGGAAGAAAGGAAAAAACCCAGCTGATAATATATGATATTGATGCAGAGGAATTGAATGGAAAATGTGCTTATAAATGCTTAAAGTGAGCTTATGCACTTCTTCAGACTGATTTGGCATAAGGCACTGCGATAGAAACTTAGAGTATTGGTGCAAAATTGCTGTCGGGAATCTTTGGTCTTTATGCACTTCTATAATTTTTTTAGCGCCTTGAAGCCAAGCAATTAAGTCAATTCATTGCCAAAACCGTGAGTTCTTAGTTTGGTTAAAGCACTTTTGCAAGCTATCGTAGAATTCTTGTTCCATTTTCAAATTACTTTAATAAATAATGCTCACAATAAAGCCATCAGTTACTAACAACTCAGAAGAGTCTGGAATTATTCTTTCAAATAAACTCCTGACTGACTTAGAAGTGCTCAATTTAACTCGAGAACTGCAACGTGCTGAAACAAAAGCAAAAATAATTGATCTTTCTTTTAATAATCTCAAAGACCGTTCAGGGGTCTATATTGGAAATTTGCTAGCTCAAGGGTATGACTTAAAAAGTCTCAAACTTACTGGTTGCTGTGTAGAAAAAGACGGAGTGCAAAGAATTTTGGAGACTTTGAACAATAATTCCAAGCTCAAATCTCTTGATATTGGCCAAGTAAGCGATATTGGACTCAGCATTCTTGCAAAATACGTCCCAAGATCTGAGAAGCTAAAATATCTGGCTTTCCAGGAGTTTTCTGAAGGATGTTGAACTGAAAATGCAAAAAGAAACGCAGTTGACGCTTTATACCAAAGTCAAAGCCTGTTAGATGTAGAAATCACTTGTCTGGGGCATCAAGATTTTATTGAAGAAATCCAAGCCATTTGCGACAGAAATAAAAAAGCGCATGCTCAAAGGAAGGAAGAAAAGCTTTGTGCTCAACGCCAAGATCCAAAGCTGTTCGCTGAGGAAATCCAAAAATTCATCGAAGGCTCATCTCAAAATCTGCCAGTCAGAGTTTACCTTGAAAATTCTTTAGGAACCATCCTTAATGACACACTCTATGAGCTCGCAAAATTCAGGCAAAAAGAAAACGATCCTTCTCAGAATATAGCCTCAAAAAATATCAAATGGATGATTCGGCACATCATTGATAACTATTTCCCAAATAAGTAGATAATATTTAAGATAAAATTATGTCTGAAAAAATTTTTGATTTATTTTTGCAGGCAAGAAGCTACCATGATGCTTGCGAACTTGAAAAGGCAGCCGAACTTTATAAAGAAGCAATAAATATAGCAAATCAGCACTCGGTAATTCCAAGTGAATTATTGGATAGCTATGCAGAGCTTTCAAATACATTAGGAGATTACGAAACAGCTGCAAATTTGTACAGAGAAAGTATAAGGCTTTTTCCATCTGAAAATTCATCGAAGTACATGGCTCTTGCTCAATTAAGCCATGGGCATGATTCACTCGATCTTTATAAAAAGGGAATAGCCTTATTGAAGAAAAACCAGGAAGATGAAGGCATAAAGCCTCAAATTGCTTCTGCATATGCAGCAATCTCAGAATTATTCATGACAGATCTCTGTGACGAACCTAATGCAGAATCTACCTGTGAGCTCTGCATTAAAAATGCCCTGAAATTTGACGATACCTGCATAGACGCTTATCAGATTTTGGCAAATCTAAGACTCATAAGAGGAAACTACGCCGAAGCCAGAGAGGCGATGGAGAAATTTAAAACAATTCTAATGCATTGCGGAGTATTCAATCTACCCTCATCTCAATCCCTCGGCGAATCCTCCAGAACTTTGATCGAGCTTGAAGACTGAGACGGTGTCTTATTTGTCTGCGACGTCGGACTCTCAATTGATGACACACAAAATGAGCTCATTTACATGCAAGCTTTTGCATTATACAAGCTAAATCGAAATCGAGAAGCCAGCGAGATCCTGGACTTCCTACGCCAAAAGCAATTAGATTCAGAGCTCCAAGAAGCAGTAGGCGAACTACACAAGTCACTATCTGAAAATTAATAAGATAAGTATAAATACCAAATTAAACTTAAATGTTCCGCCCTCTTAAAGACTTTTCAAGCAAACCTCAAAACAAATCAATCAAGGGCCCATTATCAGTCACAAATGCAAGAAAGCCAATTTTTAAAGCCAAACGATTCCTCATCTCAGGCACCACAGCCCGCACAGGATCTCTTGCTTCTGCGCGGGATCTTGACGAATGTTTAGAAAGCAGCGTTGAGAGAAAACTTTCAAATGCAGACTCAGGAGGAGAATCCCCAAAAATGAAACCTCCTAAGTTGCCTTTATCAGGAGAAGATTCTGTGAAGAAAAACCTCAATTTTGATAAAGAAGAACTTGGAAACAATTTTTCATTATTGATGACTCCTTCAGGACATGAAAGTTTTGGGAAGAGAAAAATGAAGGATGATGCAGAGATTTTGGAAGGGAAAAGGACAAAAAATGGACTGAGGAAGTTCTTGAAGGCGCTTTATGACCCAGATCTTGGACAAAGTGAATACTATCGAGTCTATCAAGAAGAAGAGATTGTTAGCGACAGGGAGATACAGCAAAACATCATTAAGAGCGAAATCGATGAAGACTGCCCCACAAATGATTCACAAATTGAAATCTGCATTGAGTACTTGGCTGCTCAGGTGGAAGAAGCCATACTTAATGAAAAATAATCTATGTAAATTCGCATATTTAAAATTTAACATTATTAGATTCCCATTTGGATTAGATATAGCTTAAACATCTAAAAATTCATATGGTTTAATTTATTTCAACAGATGAATCCCAAAACTTTCGTAGGGATCACAATATACTCCATATGTGGTTACTGAGTTCAGCTTTTCTATATCTTCTTTTTCCAAAATCAACTTTTGAGCTTCAAAGTTTTCAATGATTCTTTTTGGAGTGACAGACTTTACAATTACTCCACAGTTTCTAGCTAAACACCAAGCAATAAGTATTTGTGCTGGACCAACGTCATATTTTTTACTTAAATCAATAGCCAGCTGGTCTTCCAGGACACTTTTTTTGAATAATGAAAGGGGATCGTTTAAAGGATTATATATAACTCTATATCCCAAAGGGACGATTTTGTGTAGATGACAGAAATCAACTAGTTCATGATGTGGATTATATATCGATATTTCGATTTCATTAGTCGATGGTTTAATTCTTGAGTATCCAAGCATGTCTTGCAATAGAGCAATCGTAAAATTAGACACTCCTATGCTTTTCACTAAGCCTTCATCTTGAAGTTTTTCCATCTGTTCTCATACTTTATAAAGGGGATAATAGTCTATTTGAGATAGATCTTTCGATGCTGAAAAGGACGGAGGATCTTTATGATCTGGCTTTAGAGATAGGGGTCAGTGAAGAAGATATTGATCAAAATACGATAGCTTGAGTCTTGATAAAGATTTTATACAAGCAGATCTTATGTCCCTGTGGTGAGTTAGTCAAGGCTTTCCAATGATATAGAGTTCTTCGCGCGATACCTTTCCAGAATTAATAAAATCTTGTACTGCATCTCCAATAGCATCCTCGTTTCCATAAATTGAAGCTGTATCAATATGCCTATACCCAGCCTCAATTCCAACCTCTAAAGCTTTTTTGATGCTTGTAGATACTAGGCTAAATGTTCCAAATATTAGTGGAGGTGCTCTTTGATTATTTCATAGAAATGTTTCCATATACAATAGTGAATAGGTGAATTATTAAAAATGAGGAAACAATCGCTTTATCTATGATTATGTCAAAGCATAAATTACTTAAGTTTTTTTCATTGAGCTCATATAAACTTCTCGCTCAGTCAACGCATTAGTTTATTTAACTGAAAATAAGAGCAATAGACTATAAAAATAGAGATTAATTTAATATCAGAAAATTTAGAAATTTTATAATTTCCAAGCATTTTGAACATTTATTGTTTCTTTTTGAATGCGTTTGAAGGTTCTGTACAAAATATGGAATTTTATATAGCTAAGTAAAAGAACATTTTTAGAAAATTTGCACTTTAGATATCAACTGATTAATGCTATATTCCATAAAATTGGCATATGCTCAGAATGAAGACCAAATGCCATAATCATTTATAATATGCTCTTTAATTCCATGCAGCTTTTAGATGATCATATAAAGATTATTTCAGTCAAAAGATTTTATCTTAATAAAGCAAGGTATAAATGAAACTTTTAGGCCAGAATAAACTAAATAAATGAAAATTATTTATTATATTAATTAAACTACACCATTAAACTCATCACAGGCTCCTTCATTGAATTATCTATCTATATTTGAATAATAAATATATAAAATCAAATGGGCTGTGGAGCCAGTAAAGACAAAGATCCTAAAATAGTTTCAGGAATTATTAAAGTAAAGCAAGTTGAAGACGAAGAAATAGATCAAATAGCAGAGCTTCCACTGAGAGCTCGAGAAGAGGATGTTGACTTATTTTCTATAGTAGAATTGTCAATTAGCTGTAGTAACCTTCACCACTATGAGCACTTCAGAATTCCTGACCCAATGGTGGTATTTTACGTTGAAGACGAGTCAGGAGTTTGCACAGAGAAATCACGAACCGAAATTCAAAATTGCTCACAAAATCCGTCCTTTATCACTCCATTCAAGGTTTCCTATTGTTTTGAAAAACAATTGAAATTTAAATTTGATGTCTTTGACATGAAAGATCCAAACAATCCTAATTTAGACAAGCAAGGCTACATTGGGACTATTCGGTGCAATATCCATGAAATTGTTTGTTCGCCAACTCGGAGCATCACAAGACAGCTGGAAAATACTCAAAATAAACGAAAAATAGGGCTATTTACTGTGAGTTCGGAAGAAATGAGTGACTTAAATCACCACGTGAAAATGCAATGAGAAATTGACAGTCGAAGCTTGAAGGGGCCATTATTTCTCAAACTTTATAGAGCTTCTCATGATAATGAAGTCCCTATCTATCAAAGTGAAACGTCAGATTCTCATCCATTTAGATGAGATAGAATTGATTTATCAGTCAACAATCTATGCAGAGGTGATGATAGGAGAAAAATAAAATTAGAGGTTTATAAAAGTGATAGGAAGAAAAATGAATTAATTGGAGCTTGCCAGTTTTGCTTGGCAGATTTGAGGCAAAATAATAACTTCCAAGACTTTATTTCATTTGGAGAGAAAACTATTGCTACATTAAATTTAATTGGATTCCAATATGAAGAAAAAGTAACCTTTTTAGATTATATTTTTGGAGGCTGTGAAATTTCGTTGATTGTGGGGATTGATTTCACCAAGAGTAACGGATTACCTTCAGCTAATAATTCCTTACATTATTTGGATATAGACCATCCAAACGAATACATCCAAGCTCTATCTGCAGTTGGTGAAATTTTACAATATTATGATTCTGATAAAAAAATCCCAGTGTACGGGTTCGGAGCAAAGCTTCCCCCTCTTTTCGATATCATTTCCCATTGTTTCGCCCTCAATGGAAACATCTTTGACCCAGAAGTGAAAGGGATTTCAGAAGTTTTAGAAGCCTATAAAAGTGCCTTATCTACAGTAAGACTCCATGGTCCTACTATATTTAACGAACTTATCCAAACATCAATTACATATGCCTCGACAATCCAAGTATCTCAGAAGCACCAGCAATATTTTATTCTGTTGATTTTAACTGACGGAATGATCAATGACATTGACTATACCATAGACGAAATTGTGAGAGCCGGAGAATTCCCTTTGAGTATAATCATAGTTGGCGTGGGAAACGAAGACTTTTCCATGATGGAGCAGCTAGATGCGGACATTCACCCTCTTTATTCGAAGCGACTGAAGAAAAACATGAAAAGAGACATAGTGCAATTCGTGCCCTTTTCTAAGTTTAAGTCTAATCCAAGCGATTTAGCAAAAGAAGTTTTATATGAAGTACCAAAACAGCTGATCGCTTATATGCAAGGAAATGGGATCCTCCCTAATGAAGAAGAAGACGAAAAAAACTTATACAGGACCAATACAGCTGGCCAAAAAATGATCCCTTCTCCACAAAAAATGCACGATTCTGCAATGCTATTGAGCAGCATGAAAGAGCAATTTATAGGCAAAGTGGAAGAGTTGGGCTTTGAGAGGGAAAAAATAGCTGAAGTTGTTGATGAAGGAGTTTGTTGCATGGATGTAAATATGGTTGCAGAGATTTTAGAGCAAAGATCGTCAATGACTGTAAGAAAATCTGTCCTGAGAAAGTCCAATTCCAAAACTCTGTCAGTGCCTCCAAGTAAGGTGAGGTTTGAAAATGATAATAAATATTATATCATAGATAAAGATGTCAATTAAATAATTAATTTTTTGTAATAAAGAATTGACTTAAAGATGAGCCTTTTTCATCTGGGTTTTAAAAGGTTTCACACTGCTTTTGATCATTCCATTTTTCATGAGCTTTTGGCGGATTATTTGATAAAGTGTTCTAGCGAAAATTGCAACTGAGGAGGAGGCCTGCACTCCCATAGTAAAAATAACAGCAATTATAATTGCGCTTTCGACATTAGTAACAGTGCTGCTATCCACATCAAAGAGATAAATAGAAATTCCTCCCATGATTAACTCAATCATCGTCTCTGTAATTAAATTGGAAACTTGTAAAATTTTGTCCTCATAAGGCCTATAGAAACTCAGATACATCACAGTAATTAAAGAAATGACTACATTTATAGTCACTTGGGTTTGCGGATAATCACGTAAATATATCAGATTTGTGATATATATGAGCCTTCTTGTAAAAAATACAAAGTAATACTGCGTTCCAAGTAGACCTTTATCAGTCCTGAACTCATAAAAAAAAGAACTAAACAATGAAGTAAAGTCTTTGTTCTGGGATTGGATTTTGTGCTTGTTCTTGTAAGAAAAATAAAAAAATCAAGCCGGGGAGACAGCTAACAATAGATAGACAATGCTGCAGATACCGAAATTTGTAATTTGCGTTGAGTTGCTTCATCTTGAGGTTAGAAGGCCAATAATCGCAGAAGCTCCTAGCTCGAGATATGATTGGATCCAAAACCTTAGGTAGAACCCGTATTCGTAATTCCTGAGTGTTTTCATGAATTTCTTTCCAAACCATCTGTATGAGCACCGAGAAAAAACAAGAACTGCTGGAAAAACTGCTAGAGAAGCCAATAAGACTGTGAAGTCATTTCCTGAATTAATCAAGATAAGATCAGAATCAAATCCAAAGTCCTGAGCTTGCGAGTATGGAGTATTCCCTTCATTTTTGTCTATCACGAACAGAAAAGCATTTGGAAATAAGTTGTATGAGTTAAGACTGTTCAGAAATGCTGTCATTTTGCTTGATAAAGGAATTCCTGATAAGGTTAAGTAGCTTAAAATTTGCAATGCATTCATCATACTTCATAACGAGCTTGGAGTAGGGTTTACTATGGATAGAGCAGCCGCTGCTGCTACAGCTACTTGGACAGCAGCTTTTGTCTGAGAAGCGATTGCCGAAATTTCAGGAGAATAAGGAGCAGGGTCATATGCATAGAGCTCTGAAGAAAGAGAACTGGAATTTAAAACTCCCCCAGACACAGATATAGTATCTATAAGATTAAGAAATGTCAAAGTGATTTCAGCGCCTTTAGAAATAGCCTTATCAATGCTTAAGGAAATATAATAGTTAGTATCATTTAATTTTTCAAGTTTTCACGTCGCATCTGTTTTATTTTCAATTTTTATCGTAAAATCGTTTTCTGTTAAAGCATCAGCCAGAGCATCTGAAAAGATGAGATCTAAGGAATTGTCACTGAAAACATAAAGCCTTGCAGAAAAAGAAACTAATAAGCAAGAATTGGCCCCGTTGTAGCCTACATTGCAGTAACATAAATCATTCTTCATGCTTGCATGCTCTACACAAGCAGTGCATTTCGTCAGAGATTCACAATATGTGCAGTAGTTTGGACATGCATAAAATAGCCCATCAGATCCTCTGAACCCTCCAGGCGTAAGAGGAATGCAAGTACTGTTATTGGAATTATCCAATACGTAATTTTCCCCACAAATGCATGAATCAGCATTAATAGAGTTTTCTTTACAGGCTGTGCATCCGGTTGATGAATAATCAGTGCAAGTATCACATAGCAAATTGCTGCAAAGAGAGCAAGTAGATCGCCAGTTTCTGCAACTTTCTTTGCATTTTACGTTGCATTGATAGCAAACATTATAGCCTGGGCCGCTTCAATATTCAGTTATCTTACAATTGGGGATACATATTTGGGTTGTTGGACAAACATTGCAGCTTTCCGTACAGGATGTTGTAGATAAGCTTGATAACGATTGTATACCCTTGTATATTTGAACTTGATAAATAAACCCTTTAAAATAATTATATATAGTTTTGCCATTCCCTGTCTGGGCCCCAATTGTCATTACTGTTGTTGTGGTGACGTCTTGAAAAGAGCTACTGGCTATTGTGGCTTCTGAGTCTTTGATTCCATTCACATAACAAATTATTATCGTATTTCCACTATCATCAACATTCGCTGAAATTGATAAATGGCTTCACTCATAATAAGACAGAGATATCTGTGAAATATAGAGAAATTGTGATGAATTTATGAATAGTGTAAATGTAGGTTTACAACTCATTAGATTTATAGCGTAAACTATTGAATAGCCATTGCTGGCATCATTTTTTGATATAATCGCTGCATTTTGAATTTCAGTGTTCAGCCATACTGAAATAGTAAAAATTGGTATTAGAGTGATTTTGGGGCTCGTATAAATTCCATACTCTGGAAGTCTTAAAAGAGAGGACTGGCCATTAAACCAGAAGCCTCTTAAGTATGCAGGGATTGGGTCATCATCTTCATAATTGGGATAAAACTGCTCAGTTGATCCAGTGATCACAGGCACTGAGCTTGCAGCATCGTAAATAACTCCTTCAAGAGTGTTCAAATTTAAATCAAAAATTAAGCCCATGGCCAATACACACTGACCATTGACTTTGGTATATCCTAATGAGCATGCAAGTGTGCAAAGCTGAGTAGAAGAAGAATAGCTATAACCTGAAATGCATGAAGTGCATTTATCAGAGGTTACATCTTTATAGCAATGAGAGCACCCGCTTGGGCAGGCTACACATGAAAGCCCATCATCTGATGTTCTGTATCCTTCATTGCAAACACATGTTGCTAGGCTTAGAGAGGCATTTGATACGCATTGAATGCACTTTCCTGAGCTGAATCCTGAGCAGGCTGAGCATAAAATATCATCGCAGATATTGCATGAAGTACCTTTGACACACCCGCTGCTGCATGAGTTGCAGGATGTGTATGAGGTTCCATCGTAGTAGCTGGTTAAATCACAAGACCATAAGCAAGCATGTCCTGAGCCACACGGGGCGTTAATATAAGTTGTGAAAGAGCTGACAGGTGAATTTCATAGTTGAAAGCTATTAATGAAACCTACAAAGCCTGAAGTACTACTCTTTCCAATCATTAAGTAAGTTGACGTAAGATCACGCAAAATATAATTGGCTATTGGTAGAGTTGCAACCGATCCGCCATTAACATAAATCATCAGCGTTGTAACATCAGAAACATAGCTAAAAGTGACTGATAAATAGTTTCAGTCAGTGAGTGTTGTACCTGAAGACAAACTTTGAGGAGATGTTGCTTGAGAAGGGTCCGTCATTGTAGCTGAAATACTTCCTGTTGATGATAATATGAATCGACTTGGTTTTTCTAATAAATGGCCATTAGTTTTTACATAAATTCATGCTCCAATAGAAAAACTATGCGAGAGCAGTACTGTGGAGGATGATAATAAATACATGCTCCCATCAAAGTATAAGCCTCGCTTATATGCAGGAATAGGATCAAATGATTCAGGGCTGCTAAAAAACTGGAAAGTCGCTGAACTTGTCCCTGTGGTAAAAATTCCATATGAGCCTTGAAAATCCACATCGAAAGATTGGTTTATTACAGGACTCGTTACTGATGAGCAAGAAGTACCATAAGGACAACTATTCAAGCAAACGCTTCCTACTAATTGATAGCTTGCTAAGCATATAGAGCATTCAAAATAGGTTGTTTTTAAGCATGTCGAGCAGGCTGAATCGCAAATTTCACAAGTCTCGGTCGAAGAAACCCAAAAAGAATTGGAAGCGCAGGTGCAGCCTCCAGAACCATCACTTACAGCATTTGTAATACAAGTCAAGCAGGAATTTCCCCCTGTAAATGATGTGCATGTAGCGCACTCCCTCGTCTTACAGATTCTACAAGTATCAGTATTCCTGCAACCTTTAGGACAATTATTCCCTTTGCAAGCTGTGCAACCTGAGCCACTGTAAAATTCAGTAATTGGGCAATTGTCAGGACAAGTAAAATCTGCCGGACACTTCGCGCAAGTGCCTGAGCATCCTCCTGCTTGTAAGTCATCTGAAGCATGCCCCTCTTCGGGATAAATTGTAACTTTCCACAGGAACCCTGTAAATCCCCCACTTGAATAGCCTACATACAAATTCCCAGTGCTGCTATCTTGAAGATAAAGTGGTGTAGCGCTGGAAGCAGACAGATAAGAAGCTCCATTGATATAGGAACCCACAGTTGTTGTGCCATCAGCATTGATTTTTCAGTTGAAGGATACATAAAACCAAGAGGAAAGGACACTTGAAGCCCCATCCAGAGAAATAATTGTAGATGAGTCTGATAAAGGAAAGCTTATAGTAGGCTCTCCAGTTAACTTTATCGACACATTACCTTTGATTGATCCTCCTCTATATTTAGCTAGAACGTAGCCACCCACTTCTGCTTTTATTCACATGGAAACGGAGAAGTTAGGGGCAAACATAAAACTGGCCTTCAGATAGCTAGTAGGATTGAAATAATAGCCTCGCAGATAGGCTGGATATGGGTCATTAGAGTCATAAGTAGGATATGCATTTGTAGTTACTGAGCCTACGTTGCTACCAGAGACTGTCCCCAACAGTATTATATTAGAAAAAGAAAAGGGAAATGAGGCAGTTGTGAGATCGCAGTTCTTTGTTGAAGAATTTTGTGTGTATCCTGATGGGCACTCGGACAAGCACTGAATATTAAGAAAGTAATTAGTGCTGGTGCAGCTTGTGCATTGGTAATATCCATCCCCTGTGCAGGTTTGGCATCCTGCAGAGCAAGCTACGCATGAAAATCCGTCATTTGAGGTTCGATAGCCAGAATTGCAGACACAATTGGTTGGATTTTTTGATGCGTTGGTAACGCAGGTTGTGCATTTTCCTGAGTTAAAGCCAGTGCAGACTGAGCATAATAGATCATCACAGACATTGCAAGTATTAGCTCTAACACACCCTTTACTACAGGTATTGCAAGCTGAGCAAGAGCCACTATTTTTATAGGTAGAAATCCCACACGATCACAAGCAAGATGCTCCTTGTCCAGACCCACAGAATGTAAAGCTGCTATAAATAGAAGCGAAAGTACTGACCTGAGTATTTCATAAGTGGAAGTAGTAGATAAACCCAACTAAGCCAGTAGAAGAACTACTTTTGCCTAATTGCAGGTTCGTTGAAGCTTGGTCTCTGAAGACTTTTCCAGTAATAGTAATTGACCCAGCTGCAGCTCCGTTAATATAAAGAGAAATAGGAGTGGCATTTGATGAGTATCAAACACAAAATGAAACATAAGCTCAGCCTGTAAATGAAGAACTTGGTGTTAAGGTTTGTGTAGAGGTTGCTTGAGAAGTGTCCTCTACTATAGCTGTAATTGCACCTGTTGAGGAAACTGTTAGTCTCGTTTGTTTTTGTAATAAATCTCCATTTGTAATTACGTAAATTCATAAGCCCATATAAAAGCTATGAGAAAGGTAAACAGAACTGGAAGACAGCAAGTACTTATTTCCATCAAAATAGAGTCCTCTTTTATAGGCAGGAACAGGGTCGATAATTTCAGGATTAACGAATGGCTGATAAGTACTTGAGGAAGTCCCAGTTGTAAAAACACCATAAGAGCCTTGGAAATCAGTATCTAAGGACTGATCAATTACGGCAGTTGTGACTGAAGAGCACGAAGCTCCATACCCATATGGGCAATCATTAAGACATATAATCCCTACCATCTGTTTTCCCGTTATACATGTATTGCACTCAAAATAAGTGGTTTGTTTGCATACCGAACAAAGCGCATCACAAGTGTCACAGGTGGCAGTGGTGGTTTGCCAAAAAGCAATTGCCTTGCATTGGCAACCCCCAGATCCATCACTTTCTGCATTGGTAATGCAGCTTGAGCAGGCACCAGAAAAAGTTGTACAGGCATAGCATTGCTTTGTCTTGCACAATCTACAAGTATCTGTATATCTGCATCCCAAAGAACATGAAGTACAAGCAACACAAATTGATCCATTATAATAATCAGAAAACGAGCATGTATTAGGACAGCCATGATCACTAGGACAGCTTGTGCATGGTGAAGTGCAGCTTGAAGTAGCATAGTCGTTAAGCTGCAAATTTCCTGAATTAAAAATCTTAATATTATATAAAAACCCAGTAAAGCCGCCAGTAAAGATTTCAGTCGTTCCTATATAAAGGGTCCCAGAGCTGCTATCCTGAAAAAAAGTTAGTGTTGAAGAGAGGCCTGAATCTTTAGTTGCAGAATTCAAATATGAACTAATTTTGGTTGCATATGATCCATCTTGAATCCCTGTAAAAGCAATAAAATTTCAGCCATTATTTAATACATTGGAGGATAAGGTGACAGAAAAGGTGTTAGAGTCAGCCCAAACAAGCGAGAGTTTAGGATACCCAGTTCCACTTAAAATTTCTAGGAGAAGTATTTCACTCGCAGAAACTACTTTGGTGGCAACGACCCCAAATACAGTTGGGTATATCCATATAGAAATTGTGAAATATGGCGATATTACAGTGCTTGAGGATAAGTAATTTGTTCCAGAAAAATAATACCCTCTAAGATATGCTGGGTATGGGTCGCTGGCATCATAGGTAGGATAACTGTTAGAGCTTGATGACCCGACTTGGACTCCTGAGACTGAATCCAGCAAAATCTGATCATAAAACGATAAGCTAAGACTAGTAGTTGAAGATAAATTGCAAGTATTTGTTCCGGTAGTATATCCTGAAGGGCAGCTTGAAATGCACATAGAGCTTGCAAATAAATAGTAGTTAGATTTGCATGCGGTGCATTGATAATAGCCAGATGACGATGCTAAGCATGTGGAGCAACTACTGTAGCATGATGCAGAAATATCGCACTGAGCTAAACCTGAGGGCTGATAGTATCCAGAATTGCATGCACATGTAGCCCCAGAAGCATTTAGAACGCATTGAGTGCAAGTTCCTGATGAAAAATAATTGCATTGAGTACATAAATCATTTATACATATATTGCATGAGTTCGCTCGAGCACAACCATTCGTGCATGTGCCCAAGCAGGATTGGCAGGAAGATCCATCATAGTATTGATTAAAATCACACGGTCATAAGGTGCTTACGACTCCTCCAGAAAACCCATAGAGATTGTAGCCAGTGCTGAAACCTGTAACTGTGACTCCCCACAGTTGAAAATAACTTATAAACCCTGTGAAATAAGTGCTGCCTCCCTTACCTATATAGAGAGTCCCTCCTGATATAAGTCTAAACACATAATTCGTAACTGTAGTTGCCGTACCAACTGCATTGTTTAAAAATGGGGTAATAGTTGAGGTTTTACTTGCAAACCCCACAGAATATGAGACATATTTCCAAGTGCTTGCAGGAATTGACTGCGAGGCAGTATAGCTGGCATATGTTTCGTCTCATTTTTGCAGGTCAAATGAAAGCGTTCCACTTGAAGAAAGCGAGAGTCTACCTGTGCTATGCCCGATTATCGTTCCACTAACAGCGTAAACTCAGAATCCCATACTTCATGTATGTGATAAATTTATTAATCCAGAGAGAAATGCACTACCATTGAAGTAAAGACCTCGGTTTTTTGCAGGAATAGGATCTCTTCCTTCTGGAGAATTCCAAAAGTTATAACTTGAAGAGCTCGTCCCCGTTATCAAAGCCGTGCCATAGCTACCTGCAAAAGAAGTCATAAAGTCAGCAGTTATTACCGCTGAAGTGACAGATGCACAGCTTCCAAAGCCATATGGGCATGCATACAAACAGACTCCTCCAACCAGAACATTCCCAGTTTGGCAAGCAGTATTTGACCACGTCTGGGTACAAGTAGATGCTAAGATATCGCAGCAATTCGGTAAAACGCCAGTAATGCAGCCTGTACATGTAGATGACCCATAAGCTGGGCAAGACCCACAATCTGCAATGCCACATCCAGCACAACTAGTTGCACTTGTGCACCAAGGCCACCCTGAACAGCTTGTAGGGCAATTTTGGCATGATGCGCCATTTCAATATTGATTATCAAAGCAATCTCTAGCATTAGGGACAAAGGCGGCCCCATAATTCTTATTTGTGTCATATCTGACTTCCATAAATCAAATGAATCCTTTAAATGAGTTGTTTCCTCCTCCTTTTCCAATTGTTCATGTATAAGAATTACTATTAGGAAAGCTTGCTTCTACATTGGTGAATACATTTACTGGTGTACATGGTACAGTTGCAGAATTGAACCAAAATGTGACACCTAGAGTGCTGCAATCAGTTTGGTTAAACTGAACGCTAAACTGCTGTCAATAATATGATGGCTGGACAGCACTTGACATTGTTTTTGTTACTTCACCGCTCCCAGTAGAGCTCTGTGCAATAATATCTAGTTTCATAAGTCCACTACTATAATAGCAGCGTATATAATTCTTGGAATTATAAGAAACAACAAAAAATTGTCCAGCTCCGCCGCTCTCAGGCTTAATTCAAGCATTCAATATAAATCAAGGCCCAGGAATGTGACTTTTGTTGCTGGTAATGCTGGATGTTGTTGCAAAAAAAAAGCCACGGTCTACTGTTGGAAGAGGAGAATTTTGAGATTGGTCATTATAGGAGATTCCACCAGGATTTAGGAAAAGTTCAGTATTATCAACATCACTTGCAATAGACGTCAGCGTTAGATCTGTGACTGTTGAAAATAGAAGTCTAAAAACAACAGCGTTTGATGTCGTTGGAACATTGCAGTTGTTATTGGTTGAAGTACATAAATTTGTACTTGTAGTAAAAAGAGAAGGACAAGAATCAGCACATATTTTTCCGTCAACTAAAAACCGACTAGAATCACAAGTTATGTATGAATTTGATGAAACAGTGCACGTCGAGCTATTTATTGGGCACGTAGCGAAACTCACCAAGAACCTGTTGAATAAAACATAAAATAGCATCATTTTTATTTAAGAAGTAATCCGAGGAAGCAGTTATAATCGAAGGCGAAACAGAGATTTCTTATTTCTTCAATTAATTACTCAAATTAAGTGCTGATAACGAGAATTATGTATTAGTTTAAGGATAAAGAAATTATACTAATTAATTTTGCATTTTCATGAATTAGTATGCAATGACTTAATTGAATTATTTCTCTGGTTATATTAGCCGAATTATCATTATTTCAGCTATAAGATTTTATTTAGATTCTTAGATAACTAATAAATTTTATTATTAAAACAGGTTTAAAATTGGTTATTTAAAAAATATATTTTTATTGCATGATAAGGTTTATTATACGCTGAAATGAAAATAAATAATTTAATAATATAGCTATTTATTATTTAAGATTTATTGAACATAAAAAATCGCAATTAGCATAATGCAATTTTAGCGAATGTATAAGCATTCTAAAAAATGGGCTTGATTTAATTTACAAGCAAAATTTCAGTTATATTTTGGTTTTTAATTAAAAATTAATAGCTATAATTGCTGTAATTAAGCTATTGAAAGATAAATATAAAACTTAAAAGATTTTTATTTTATTAAACCAAATCGATATTTTCGATAATAAAAGCGTATGATTATATTTGTTATGCTCGAGCCTTTTTGAAGTGGAACTCGAAGGATCCTTACTTTTATTTTACATAGCCAGCCTTGGTGAGCTTACGCTTTGCAAATTCATAGAGAGTCCTGATAAAAATAAATATTGAAGCCATTAATTGGATTACAATGATTACTATGACAATTGCAACAACGCTAGTCTCAATTGCTGAAACAATTTCTTGCTCTATATTGAATAAATAAATTGATATTGCACCCATCACTAGGCAAATTAAGATTTCAGTCAATAAATTAGATACTTGTAAAATCTGATCTTCATAAGGCCAGAAAAGCCATAAATGCATAATTGTCATTAAGGAGAGAACAACATTGATAGTAACTTCAGTCTGTGGATAATCCCTCAAATATACCAAGTTTATTATATAGATAAGCCTCCTTAAAAAGAATACAAAGTAATATTGCATTGCCAAAAACCCTTCATCAGTTCTAAATTCATAGAAAAGGGAACCAAATAAGGCAGTAAACCTTTTTTCTCGCGATTGGATCCTATTTTTATTTTTATAAGAAAGCCACAATAGTCCAGGCGGAGTGATTGGTAATAATATATAAATAAATATACAAAGAATAATATTGATAATTTGAGTTAAATTGCTAACTCCTAGTGCCACAAGTCCAATACTCGCAGCAGCCCCCAATTCAAGATAGCATTGAATTCAAAATCTTAAATAAAATGAAAATTGATAATCTCTTAAAGTTTTCATGAATTTCTTACCAATCCACCTATGAGAACAGTGAGAGAAGAAAAAAACTGCTGGCAAAACTGAGAGTGAAGCCAAGATGAGTGTAAAATCATTTCCTGTAGTTATCAAAATCAGATCGGAGTTATATCCAAAATCCTCAGCTTGGGAGTAAGGAGTATTTCCCTCGTTTTTATCTATGAAATATGAGAAAATATTTGGAAATAGATTAAAAGAATTCAAATTATTCAAAAATGTACTCATTTTTGTAGATATAGGGATTCCTGATAATGTTAAATAGCTAAGAATTTGTAGGGAATTCATAATACTTCAGAGAGAACTTGGACTAGGATTTATAAATGATATGACAGCAACAATAGAAATTGTAGTCTGGACACCAGACGTAGCTTGAGATGTAACAGCTGCAATAGCAGGTGAGTAGGGTGCAGGATCATAATAATTTAAATATCCAGAAACTTCGGAAGAATTTAAGATTCCGTTTGATGCTGATCTAAGCTCAGTTAAATTCAAAAACTTAAGCACAACTAAAGTATTCTTAGAAATTTCTTCTTTGATTGTCAAAGTAATATAATAGTAGGTGCTATTTACCTGCTCAATTTTGTAAGAAACTTCTCCTTTTTTTTCAATAATTATAGTGCACTCACCTTCAAAAAGATGATTTGCAGGACTATCTGAAAAAATCAGATAAAGAGAATTATCTGACAAAACAGTAAGTTTTGCTGAAAAAGGGACAAATGCGCAGCTTGTTGTTCCATTGTATCCTAAGTCGCAATAGCAGAGACCGTTTACCAAACTGGCGTTTTCTACACAAGCTGTGCAGTTGGTAAGAGATTGGCAAATTGTGCATAAATTTCTGCATGAATAAAATATTCCATCTGGCCCTTTAAATCCGCCAGATGGAAGTGTGATACAAGTGCTATTATTTTGAGTATCTAGTACATAATTTTCACCACATATACAAGAAGAAGGATTAATAGCATTTTCTTTGCAAGCCTCACAATCTGAAGATGAATAGTCAGTGCAGATATTACACAATAGATTCTCACAAAGTAAGCACGTAGATTGCTCATTTCTACAGGATTTTGTACAATTTAGGCTACACTGAGAGCATACATTATAGCCTGGACCATTTCAATATTCATATATTCTACAGTTGGGAATACATGCTTGGCTTATAGGGCAAGCACTGCAGCTTTCAGAGCAAGATGCAGTAGATAGGCTTGATATTGATTTTACTATATTAAATATCTGCATTTTATAAATAAAACCACTGTAATAGTTATAAACAGATAATGAACTTACCTGAGCTCCAATAGCTACTGTCGTAAAAGGTCCGATATCAGTAAATGTTCCATGCTCTATCATAATTGGTAAATCAGTTACTCCATTAACATAGCATGATAGTATATTATATCCACTTTGAGAGGCCTCAAATGTAAAAGCGATATGGCTTCATTCATAATAGTTAAGAGAGTTTTGAAAAATATTAAAGAATTGATACGAGCCTATGGTAAGGGAAATTTTAAGTTTGCTGTCAACTAATGAGATTAAATAAAGAGATTTGTAATTATCAGAAATAATATGCTTTGATAATATAGCTGAAGATGATGTTTCAGTATTGAGCCATATAGAAATTGTAAAAGGAGATGAAAACACAAGTCTCGGCGATGTATAGCTTGAAAACTCAGGCAGCCTTAATATTGATGTCTGCCCATTAAATCAAAATCCTCTTAGATAAGCAGGAATGGGATCGTCAGCTTCATAATTAGGATAAAACTGCTTTGTTGATCCAGTTACAGCTGGAATCGAGCTTGCTTTATCATAAATAACTCCTTTAAGGGTATTCAAATCCAAATCAAAAATATTTACATTGGTTAAAACACATTCAGTTGAAGACTTAGAATATCCTAATGGACAGCTAGACGCGCAAACCCCTGCTGCCATATCAAAACCATCAGCGCACGTTAAGCAATCTAAATATGTAGAAGACGAACAGGTCTTGCAAGAATCGTCACATAGCTCACAGTCTTCATTATTGCTATTTCAGTAATATCCTTCATTGCATTGACAACTTGAGCCTATTAAGGCAGCGTTTGCTTTGCAGGTAATGCAAGTGCTCGTATAGTCATCGCATATTTCACATATGACATCTTGGCAAAGGTTGCAGTTTTTGTCCCTTCTCACACAGCCATGGTTAAAGCATGCAGATAGGCAAAGAGTGCAGCTGCCTCCATTCCAATAACTATTAATTAGGCAATTATCAAGACAATTATTCGAATTGTCAATTGGACACAATGAGCATCCATTGCAAGATGCCAAAGTCAAAGAGCTTGATATTGGAGCATTGTAGACTTTTATATCCCATAGAAATCCATTAAAATTTGAAGTTAAAGTAGAAGAATTAAGGTGACAAGCCCCAATTGTTAAGAAAAATGAGCTTTCTAAATCATTCAGCCAGCTTGCATGCAAATCACTTGACGTGTCTATATTTGTATTTGTAGTTAGGATAATTATTTGCTGAGGAGTCGCACTTATAGCAGAGGCTGCTGAAATAAAATTCCATTGTGAAAGATCTAGTTTTAACGATGAAATAGCGCTTGTATAAGTGACTGTTGAAGAATCTTTTAAAGTTAAAGTAAGTGATGGAAATTGGTTAATCACTTCAAAGCTCATATATTTTGTAAATAATCCACTATTAATCTGCTTACAAAAAAGGGCTCATGTGGCAGTAATTGGCATCACTCAGGCTGATATTACAAATTTTGGTGCAAATGTGAGCAGTGGTGAAGGTATATCTGCATAAGGAGGCAACTGCATATAAGCTGAACCAGAAAAGTAATAGCCTCTATAAATAGCTGCAATAGGATCGGTTGCATCATAAGTAGGGTAATAATTATTATCTTTGCCAGTAAGAACTGGTATATTTGATTCTAAGTCTAATATAATATCTTTTATTTGATGTGGCTTTAAATTAAATACAAAGGAGTCAGTGAAAGAAGTATCACTGTTGCAGTTGTTACCATTTAAAATATAGCCTGTAGGACAAAAAGTCATGCATAAAGATTGGATTAGGTAATTACCTGATGTGCATACAAGGCAGCCCGTATAATCAAGAGCTGAACAAGTCGTGCAAATGGAATTACAAAATTCGCAGGATTGTGAATCGGAGACTCACATTGCATTTGAAAGGCATTTACAATGACCTGCTAATTTATAAGCGTTTGTAATGCAATTAGTGCATTCTCCTGAAAAAGTTGTGCATGAATAGCATTCTTTATCCCTGCAAAGCCTGCAAGTTAAGTTACTAACGCAGCCTTGACTGCAGACTGATAAGCAGTTCGTGCAGTTATCTGGATAATCATTTAAGCTACATTCACTTAAGCATTGATTGTTAGAAGGGCAAGCAGCACAACCAGCACAAGAAGAAGTAGCATAATCATCAGATTGATAGGTATTAGAGTTATATATCTTCAATCGAGCTAAAAAACCATAGAGACCATTGCTTCCCAAAATTTCATCATTACCAACATAAAGTATCCCTGATAGAGTGTCATTGAAATAAATTAAAGATGCAGTCGTAAACGAATCAGAGGGTGCCGCATTTCTATAGATAGTCAGCTTGGTTTTGCCATCTGATTGAACATACCCAGTAAAACTCAAAAAATTTCAATAATTTAAAATATTTATAGTTGTAGATAAAGAGGCAGAGGATGAATCAGAAAAAGCTATCGAAAGTAATATATATCCTGATGAATTGACTGCTATTTTAAGGATGTCAGTCGAAGTATACTTTGTTAATAAAATTCCAGCTGAGTATGATTTGATCCACATAGAAATTGTAAATGAAGGTGCTATCATGACTGTAGACGATAAATAACTCTTTTGATCAAAATAATAGCCTCTTTTATAAGCAGGAATTGGATCATAAATGTCAGATCAGTCAGGATAAATATTGGTATTTACGGAGCCTGCATTGAACCCAGAAACCATATCCAGACGGATCTGATCAGTTAAATCTAAGCTAAGAGCTAAATTCGATAAATAATCACAATTATTTGTAGAAGAATTTGAATAATATCCAGATGGGCACTCACTTAAGCATTGACCAGTCGCTGAGAAGAAAAAAAATCCCGAATAACAAGCCGTACATTTTTGATAAGTTAACTCTGTGCATAACGAGCAACCACTTGAGCATGGATCACATAAAAATCCATCTACTGAAAGCAAAGAGTCAGAATCGCATGCACATGTAGTGCCGGAAGCATGAGCAACGCACTCATAGCAAGTTCCTAATGTAAAATAGCTACACTTAGTACATAAGTCGTTTACACATATATTGCATGAATTTGCTCGAGCGCAACCATTTGAGCACGCACTCAAGCAAGGTTTACAGGTAGTTCCATCATAGTATTGATTAATACTACATGGCCATAAAGTGCTCACAATCCCTCCTGAAAACCCATAGAGATTATAAGCAGTGCTGAAACTTGTAACTGTAACGCCTCACAGTTGAAAATAGCTAATAAAACCTATAAAATAATTAACATCATCTTTACCTATATAGAGAATTCCTCCTGATTGAAGCCTAAATACATAATTTGTGACTGAACTTGCTATCCCAGCTATATTATTTAAATATGGAGTAATGGTTGAGGTTTTACTTGCAAACCCTGTAGAGTATGAAACATAAGTCCAAGTGCTTGCAGTTATAGTTTGAGAGACAGAGTAGCTAGCATATGTTTCATCTCACGTTTGCAAGTCAATTGAAAGTGCTCCACTAGAAGAAATAGACAGTCTTCTTGTGCTGTGGCCAATGATCACTCCGCTAACAGCGTAGATTCACATCCCCATGCTTCATGTATGAGATAAATTTATGTATCCTGATAGGTATGCACTGCCATTGAAGTAAAGACCTCGGCCTTTCGAAGGGATAGGATCATTTCCTTCTGGGGAATTTCAAAAGTAATAACTTGAAGAGCTTGTTGCTGTTATTAGTGCATCATAACTTCCAGTAAAAGCTGTCATAAAATCAGCTGTAATTAGAGCTGAAGAAACAGATGCGCAATTTCCGAATCCATATGGGCATGCATATAAGCAAACCCCTTCAATAAGGAAATAACCCGTTTTGCATGCTGTATTTGACCATGTTTGAGTGCAAGCACTCGCCAAAATGTCACAGCAGTTAGGCAAAACACCTGTTAAGCAGCCTAAACATGTAGATGATGAATAGGCTTGGCAAGAATTACAATCTACAACATTGCAAACAGAGCAGGTAGTTGATGCAATACACCAAGGCCATGAAGGGCAATTTGTTGGACAATTTTTGCACGCTGAGCCATCTCAGAACTGATTATCATAACATTCTATAGTGATTGGAGCAGCTGAATAATTAGTCTGAGAGTCGCATCTGGCTTCTAAAACAGCCAAAAATCCTCGAAATGAATTATTTCCTCCTCCTTTCCCTACTGTTCATGTATAAGAATTACTGTTTGGAAAGCTTGCCTCTACACTACTAAATGTGGTAGTCACAGCTACAGAGTTATTCATATAAATGACAGCAGTCAGAGAGCTGCAAGAGGTTTGGTTAATCCGAAAAGTCATATTTTGCCAGTTTTGAGAGGCACTCACGCTGCTTACCGTAGTTATTAAAGTTTCGCCACTCCCAGCAGAACTTTGGACAATAATTTCAAATTTTGGAAGGTTAGGGTTAGAGATATAGCAGGTAATATAATTTTTTGAATTATAAGAAATAACTAAAATTTGCCCATAAGATAAAGGTTTTATTCAAAGTTTTAGCATAAAATAAAGTGATGGAATATGGCTTTTATTGCTAGTAATACTTGATGTTGAAGCAAAATAAAAGCCACGGTCTAAGGTAGGAAGAGGAGAATTTTGGGTTTGAGAGTTATATGAGATTCCACCAGAATTTTCAAAAAGTTCAGAAGAATCAGTAGTGCTTGCAATAGATGTAAGTGTCAAATCTTGAACTGGTTTAAATTGAAGTCTAAGCACAACTGCGGCTGAGGATGTTGGTGCTACACAATTTGTATTGATTGAAGTACATAAATTTGAACTTGCAGTAAAACGAGAAGGGCAAGAATCTGCACATATTTTGTTATCAATCAAGAATCTATTAGAATTGCAAGCTGTGTATGTAATAGATGAAATAGTGCATGTATAACTATTGATTGGGCAAGTTGCGAGGTCCAAAAAGAACAAGTTGAATAAAATAAAAAACTGCATAATTTTATTTATTATGAAACTAGATAAAGCAATTAAATGTTCTATCAGACTAATTAATTTATTATTTAGAGCCGAAAGCAAGGACTATTTCTGATTTAATTTAAAGATAAAGATAATACAATAATTCAATTTTTTTTCAACTCTGAAAGCGCTGCGAATAATATTGATGGAATTCTTTGCATAAATAATATGTTTACTCTCTTTCCTAATTTTATTTTATTAAAATGGCTGGCAGCAATAGGACAGAAGTATATCCCAGTGCTTTCCAGAGCTGGATCCCACAGTTTTTGGGCCTTAAGACATAAAACAGCTGAGCTCTTGAGTAGACCAAACAATCTAGAATTAGAGATGGATTTCAGAGCAACTTGCTCAGCGTATCAGGTCAATTTTAGCCTTTATGATCCACTGCTAGCTCAAACTTACCAAGATTATCTTAATGGCTATCAACAAAAAACATCTATTTATAACCTTAGGGAAGTTGAAAATAGATCTGAATTAACTATTTATAACACTGAAACTGAAACCAAAGAAATCAAAATCTTGCAGATTCCAGAACCATTAGACTGAACCACTTGCATAACTCAACTTCCAAATGGCAAGCTATTCTGTTTTGGTAATTGACAACTTTCTGGAATTGCATTGCTACTTGATGTGAATGCCTACGGCTCAGCAAAATTATATGAAATATCAGGAAGTTGGCTTTGAAAACTGTAGACCAATTGCACTAATAAACTTTTTAGTTAAATTGTATGGAAGTTCCATATTCAAAAAATATCGAAAAATTTTAATAGAAAAGATAAAAAGTTATCAATTTGGATTTATAGAGAAAAAATCAGCTAAAATTCAATACGAAATACTAAATTCATGAATTGGTGAGAAATTTAATGTCAACAAAGTAGGTAATGTTTTTCTACTTTTTATAGATTTCAAAAAAGCATATGACTTTGTTAATAGACAAATTTTGATTGAAAAACTAAAAAATTATAAGATGCCAGCTGAGCTAATTAATGCTGTAAAATTAATCTTCAAAGATCAAACTTTAAGAGTCTTGGGCTCTAAAATGTCATGAATGAAAATTAACAGAGGACTTAGAAAAGGTTCTCCATTTAGTCCTATTTTATTTAACATTTATATTAGTGACTTGTTTGATATACCAGAAAATGATAAAGACTATTTATTAGAGCTTATGCTGATGATATTTTAATTGCAAGTGATAATTATGAACCTGTTCTTAAAGCTTGTGATGAAGTAAGTAGATGATGTAACAATAATAATAATAATAATAATATGGAAATCAATAAAGGAATTGATAAAACAGCTATTATGATTCTATCAAGGAAAAATGAAATTTATTTAGACAAATATAGAGAAAATGAATATGCATGCTTAACGACATCTTATAAATATTTAGGTAATATTATGAAATTAAGAATAGACGGAAAATTTTTATTAATAGCTATTCTATTGAAAAATGCAGAATAAGACTACCTAAATTCAAATTTACTTTGAACAATATAGGAAGATGTATAAGACAAGATTGCTTTAATAATAAATCAATTAAAATTCTTATCGAAAGTTGTATTAGAGGAAATTTATACGGGATGGGCAATACTGTAAATAAAAATAAGAACAAAATTTTTTTATCAGGAGAGAAATAAAAATTTGAGACTTGCATAAGAAAAACACTAAGGAAAGTATCACATGCTCCTCAATGATGGCCTATACCGATATTACATCTTATTACCAAAATACCATCTGGCTACTTAATTCTGAGGGAAATCAAAGCTAACAGATTAAAAGAGCTATGAAAAAACTGCAACAGTGAACAGTTTGATAAAAGTGATAGAGAGCTTTTAAGAAATCAATTTGCAAAATGCTCAAAAAAGAGATTTGATTCATTCCCTACAATTAAAAATTTAATAAGATGTCCTGAAATAATAGACTGAAAAAGATTAAAAAACCATGAAAATCAAGATTTTGAAGGAAAATTAAAGAAAAATCATTAAAATGAATCAATGAAGAGCTAATTTCACTAATTTTCAGATTTAGGCCAATATCGAATAAAAGTTTACAATTTTTACCTCAGCATGTTTAAGTTATTTAGTGAATGAACATAATAAACAATTTATCACTTCAGAAAGATATGTATATTTTGTAAGCAGATAATATCTTTATGCGTTAGAATCGTTTCTATTTTAATAATAATAATAATAATAGCCAAAAATTTTAGGGTGTTAGGGTGTTAGGGTGTTAGGGTGTTAGGGTGTTAGTGTTAGGGTGTTAGGGTGTTAGGGTGTTAGGGTGTTAGGGT